>JAUBWS010053178.1:0-11007 GCA_032270445.1 Darlingtonia californica
GTATGGATCGCCAATGTTTCTTAAGTTAGAACAAACTAGACTAGTAAACATCCTACTTCTCTGTTTTCAAATTTTCTTTGTTCTTCCGTTCGTCTGAAAGTGAAGCAACAATACCTTCCTATAAATAAATATCAGTTAATAAGTAACGAAAACCCGGTATTACTTGATATCTTATCTTTAACTTCATTAATTAAATCATTACTTTAGGTAATGCAGTTTATTTTCAAAAGATCCATACGAAGTTGCGACATCACTTAAGTTTAGAAGAATGTATCAATTTTTTAAGAAATCAGTAGGAAAATAAGCAGCGGGGTTAGTATTTGTCTGTACGGCTTTTAGTACTAAGGAAAATATTTGGTATAAATTCAAATGTAGTCACATATGTGTAGCTATGGATTACCAGTGACTAGCGCTAGGAATTAGTTTAGATTCTCACTGGATTAAGCAAATATTACAACATTGTGAGACAGGTTAAACTTACTTTTTCAGAAGTCAATTTTGAAATTTCTTGTCCCAAACCATCAATTGTTGTCTTTGTCACTTCAATTTCTTCTTCTAGTGACGTTTTCTTCTGCAATTGGAATTTAAAATAAAAACAGCAAAATCCTTTATTCATGTAATCTTTATAAATAAACTTTCAAAAGGAAAAAAAATGAAGTAAGTCATAGTAAAATATCTCTCAACATAAGTTGTCACTTTCCCAGCAATTACGCTTCTGATCCTATGATTTCAATTTTCAAAAAAAACTGAAACACTGTCACCATAGACTTTTGTTTATATTCTCCAGTTAATTATAAAACTTCAAGCATAACTTTTGGGATGTTATCGTCTTTTTAAACTTTCGGGCTTTAGCCGTCGAGGCTGCAAAGCAATTGTTTGTACAGTAAACTATTACCTCTTCTAATTCACTAATTGCTTTGGAATGATCTTCAATTTTTACTTTGTATTCTTCATTAAGTTCTTCTAGACATTTCGTCTTGTTTTCTAATTCTTCTTTTGTTGCCTAAAAAGTAAATACCATTACCTGTGAAGTAGATTGGACTTTGTCCGAGATCAGATCAATCAACAAATTTTTACGAGAGGTTTTCCTCTCACTCTGCAATGCTTTTATCATAAAGTTTAGATTGAAGACACTCAAAAAACGAATTAAATATTTCATTATAATTGAGCACATCAAAGGATTATATACATCCAGTTAAGTGTGGTATTAATATGATTTTGGTTTAATCACAACATATTATGCTACCTCCAAATGAGCTTCTACTTCTTCTTTCTGGGACTTTAATTTTTCGATTTGCCCACTTTGGTCCTAAGGAACAAACATAAACAAAGAATATCAATTATACAAAAGACTAAAAATTTATAAGTGGATGATATTTTTCGGAACAATTTCAATGAACAGACGATCGAACGATGGAACAAATGAATCATTAAGAATAAATGAATAAAAACGAACCTTCGTAGCTTCTTGTAGCCTACAAAGTTGGATTTCATAATTTTTACAACTTTCACATGGCTTCCTTAACTCCTCTTGAGCTACCTGATAAACAAAGAAAACATGATTGATAAAATGAACAAAAAATCAAAGAAATCTCATGCAAAATTTTGTAAGTACCTTGGCTACTTAGGAACAAAGTCGGACCTCAACTCAAAACATGACTGAATTTGAGAGTTTCCACTGGTCCTGTGTAGCGGGAAAGGAAAATATTGACATATTTGATTGGCTTGTTATTAATTACTCTTTTGTTATTTTTCTTGTCCTGTCCCTCTCTCTCTCTTTCTCTCTCGGGCACAGTTAAAATTGACTTTTTCCCGAGAAAAGGATGACATTTACAGGAAAAATTCACAAATGAAATAGATTTAACAACTTTTCCTGTCCTCTTTCCGTTAGCAAACAGGACAAGTGAAAACACCCTTATGATGATACACATTAAATAGCTAAAAGATAAAGCAAGACCATTTATTCACCTCTAGTTCTTCTTGAACAGTGCGTAACACATCATCTTTTTGCTCCAAACTATTTTCAACTTTTTCATATTTCTTTTCCCAGTCTAAAATCTACAGAAGACGCAAAAAAATACATAGATGGGAGTATAGTAGAGCAGAACTGATTTTTCAAACATTTATATCTAAATAAATGAGTCATTTTAAATGTGATCAATTGAGCCTGATCTTACTTCACAGAAGTGATAGTATGGTCAAACAGTTTCAGAGAGAAACAGTAGTCCACCTAAAACCTAAAAACACAAATTATAACCACTAACCACTCTCTCAGCTTCGTTTCTTTTCACGATTTCCGATTCTAGGTTTTTCTATAAAATAAAAATAAAATGAATGTTCGTCGATACAAGGTTGGTTGTGTTGATATGATATCTTGATCTCAGGGACAGAGACCTATTCGACGGACAAATATGGTTCTAAAATTATTGCTTTATTAAATGGCTATTCCTAAGAAACATATACTTTAGGTTTGAAAACCGTTAACAAACCTCAGTATCACCCAAGCGCGTTTCCTTTTCTTCCAATCCCTTCTTTAGGATATCGATCTCCGATGTCAACGTATCTTCATTTTCCTTGTTTTTCAACTAAGAGAAAGAAAGAAGGATTAGACCGAGTTGTCCAAGAAAGCACTGATCACGGTAAATTTAAGACAAGTAATACTCACAGTAAATTCATTAACTGTTGATTCTTTATCGGCAATCAGTTTTTCTTCTCGTGTTTTCAATTCTTCAATTTCTTTACTTAATTCATCCTGTCAAAAGAGACGATCCTTTGTGAATGAGAAGAAAATAGTGCAAACATATGTAACTTCAGAAATCAGTCATTTCAATCAAAAGTTCTGATTGTTATAATGATAATTGGTGATGTTAGAGATTTATTCAGGGGGGAAAGTGATAAATTAGACTCTCTTTTCGTGAACAAAACGAACGGGAAAGGGTGCAAAATAATTTTTCCTCAAAAAAGAGTTTTTGGGAGCACGAATTACAAACAGATTTCTTCCTAAATGTTAGTTGAAAAAATAAGATTAAAAACAGTTCGAATTATAAAGTACTACATTGGTATTAACATTTCACTTCCGAATAATACCAAAATCAACTGAAGGTCATATCACAAACACTGTATTTCGATTACAGTGAGACGTTATATAAACCTTATTCCGTACAGAAGGTTTAAATTACCCTACAACAAACCTTTCGTTCCAGTAATTTTGCCTCTACTTTTTCAAGTGACTCTTTCTCCGTTTTGACCTGTATTCAAAAAACAACATAGAAGTAAATCAAGAACTGGTTCAGGCAAAATACTAAATGTCGTATCATGATAACAGTTGAGGGTGAATTTCTTGATCACGAGGAATGATACATTTTTTAGCTAATTGCGTAGAAAGTACCCACAGAGTAGTTTTGGGAGCTCGTTTAGCGAATGGATGTTTCTTGGTTAAGTACGTTGAAGTTGCTCTTGAAATACAACAGAACTTGGAAAGTCATATAAAAAGATTTATTTTAAGAACTTTTTCGAGTGTTGTCGGGTGAATTTTTCACTTTTTGAAAATTTGTTTCGTTCAAGAAAACATCCTATTTCTATTAGACGTTAACTAGGATTAATTTCTATAAATGTTACCTTATCGGACAAAAAGATCCGGACAAAAGTTTCCGGAGGTAACGAAAACTTTGTTCGACGAAAAATTCTGTCCACCCAAATTTTGTTATTGCTTAAAAACATTAAATACTTTTGTCTGAAAGTGAACGCTTTTTCCTTGGCTGATAATGTAAACCAATGATTCTGAACATCTAAACTTACCAGACCGTAGGACGTTTGCAACTCCTTCTGTTCATTTTGCAATGTTTCAACTTTGCTGTTCAATTCGTCCACTTGTCTTCCGAGATTTTCTTCAGCTTCCCTAGATTTCTCCAACGTTTTTTCCTTTTCATTAACAGTTTGAGCGAGCGAGGCAACTTCAGCATTCTATGGAATGATATACCAAATTAGCTCTGTTTCTATAGCTAAAAAACACAGCTTCGAGTGAAAATTCTGTTTGAGTTAAGCTGTTATACCCATTTGGAGCCCATTGCTTATTTACAGGAGAGAAGATTCATTGCCTGTTTCAGAATTGAAAAACTAGGACTCAAATAACAATTTAACTTCGCAGAGTTATTGAATGATGAAAAACAGTCTGGAAACTTACTTTGATAGAGATTTGTTCGTAGTAAGATGTCAAGCGACCTTTCATTTCAGCAATGGCGTTATTCTTTGTTTCAATCCAAGATGCTTGTTGTGTTTGGTTATTGTTGCTTTTGCTCAAATCATCGTTTGCCTACAATACAACAAGAAAACGTGTTTAAGTGCCTTTCAAATAAACAAGAATAGGTTTGTTTAGGCAGAATACGTCAAAGTCAGACTCCATGAATTAATGAATGAAGGAATGATTTAATTATTTATCCAGGAAAGCTCCTTCAGTTTATCATGAACGGCCTTCAGTTCTTCACCACCTGTTATCAATGAGGGTCCCACCTTCTTAGAAACACCTCGGGGCATCATGCAGAATTAACATTGATTGGAGAGTTTCACTACCGAAAGCCTCGCAAGGGATTTGAACTCGGAACTCGCGTTCAAGAGTCCAGCGCCATTGATCACTCGGCCACGGCTCCAAATGATTTAAATCAAATGTCCCATTTAACAAAGGTATCCAACTCACGTGAATGGGTAAATTCAACATCTGTTTTCTCTACAAAGTAGCCCATTTCAGTAGGGCGTTAAGGCGGTGTGAATGATTATTGAAATTACAAAAACAAACCTTGGTCAAATATTAACTTAGTAGCTAAAAAGACGAAGTGGCTAAACAGAGCAACTGCCCTTAACCACGCGCTCTGATGACCAAAAAAAAACAACCTTTGACCTCAAAAACATTTTGAGACAGGTTTATCAATAAATTAATCAATTATCCGATTTACCTTAGAAAGTTTCTCTTTCGTGGATTTGAGTTCAGCCTCTTTTTCTGTGTTCTGTTTAGTGAGATCAGCAATCTGTTCACTCATTCCATTTTTCTCTGTTGCATGGTTCGATTCCATTTTAAAATACTCCTCGTTCTAATTGCAAACATAAGAGAAGACTTTGATTGATTAGCAAGATTGGTTTTCGAAATCTGCAATCCGTTAGGTGGAAATCGCGGCGGAATTTACAACAGATACAAAGGGGAAAAACAAGGAAGGAAAGATAAGTCTACTTGCAGGCAATAAAACAGACTATAAAAATCGTCAAATCAACGGGAATTTTTTCACTATAAATCGATCATAATTGGCATTGGTTACAAGCGAAAGACTATCGTCCTCGAGAGATCTTGCAGAAAGGTCATATATTTTCGATCTTTACGAATGGTCGGTGGGTTGTTTTCACATGGAAGTTATGGAGGATTTTCTTGAAGCGAGCCTGTATGCAGCTGTATTGGTTACTAACCTTTGTTTTTATATCATTCTTTAAATTTACAATGGTTTCCTGCGACACTTCCAATTTCGTTTCCGATTCTTTACTTGTAGTCTGTGATTTTTGTAGCTCGGTGTTTGAATTCTGTAGTTGCGTTGTTACTTCCATTTTTTCCTTTCTGATAGCACCTAATTCCCCAGAGTGTTGTTTCATTTGCTCTGATAATGACTTCTCAAGGGAAGTCATAGTCTGCATAAGTTTGGCCTGAAACACGGTAGTTGAAATGAACCATTTTTGATGAAGTTGTGGAAATCAGTTTTGACATTCCTTATACTATAATTACTCCGCTTGGATAAACACAGTATTTAGTCATTATATTAGTCCCTTGAATTAATTATTCTTTAGGTAGATATAGAATACCAAGGATCTGGACCTACATATATATAAGAGCTGCCACCCACCCACCAACACACTATTCTGCTTGAAGTCTGAGCAGCTTATTCAACTATTTCAATCGTATTTACGAAAAAACAGTGGTAACATCATTTACGACGAATAAACTTTAATACACTTAGTACATCAGTGAAATGAAAATATGTTCGCTGTCACCTTTTCTTGTGTCAATTGTTGTATAACAGTATCTGTTCCTTCTCCTGCTTCAATCTAAAATAGGGAAACATTTGATTTGTTAACGTTTACATTAACGAAATCTGACTCACACGACAATTTTGAACCTAATACAGTGGAATCTCTATAAAGCGGACACCATCGATGCAAAAAATGTGTCCCCTTTCGAGAGATATCCGCTATATAGAGATCTTTTCTAAGAGAGATTGACTGTAAATCATTCCGTTCCGTTTCTTGACTTACCGTCTATCATAGAGAGGAGTCCACCTTATAGGGTTCCTGCTTTAAAGAGATTCCAATGTAATAATTATTAAGGATCCCATAATTCTAAGTAATAGACACTACGTGAAGTCACTGTAAAAACGGATTCGGAACATCCACTTTATCGGCTCTGAAGCTGTATTAGGATGAGGATTTTTCGCCGGTATTTCTGTGAAAATTAGAGGTTATTAGTTTTGTTCCATAGAGTAAATCACAGCCAAGATTTGCTAGCTTGCTTGGTCATGACTGTCCTCTTTCTTTTCGTGAGTTTTGGCGCCATATTTTGTATCATGGACAAAAATGTCACCGATACCGCTCAATTTTAAGCCTACCAATTCAATTATACCTTCAGTAGTATGTGGTGTACTTTGCAAAATTAACGGGGATTCAATTAACAAAATATAAACTGACAAGAGAATGGACGGAAATAAACCTGTAAAATGCGTAGTAGTGAAATCATGAGTAGGTTTCCGAATTCAATAACATCTGTTAAATTTTCAACCGGATAATTTTCTACCTGCTCAATCTCATACGCGCATAACTTATGAAAATTCAAAGCAAATGTATGTCACACATCAGAAATTTCAAGTTCTGAAGCTAGTCACAAATTTTAAGTTCCTGAACCTAACTAAAATGACAAAAAAAATCTTAAAAAGATTACAGAATTCACGTAGGATTTCAACAGGGGAATTTTCTTTTACAAACCTTAGCGATGAGCTCAACACGCTCCTTCTCCAACCTTGTCACCTCATCTTTTTCTCTCGAAATTTTTCCTTCCAGAGTGACGACTTGATTATTCAGGTTTTCTATTTGACTCGATGTATCATCAACTTTGTTCTTACATGTGTTCAATTCGTCCTGAAGTCGTTCTTTAGAACTTATCTATGGATAATATAATAATTATGAAAATCACAAAAACAAATTATCAAAAGAAACTGTCATTATCTCCGTAGTTTTTCATTAACCTAACTTTCGAAGAGCGAAATAGATATTTTCATTTGAGTTTTCAAGACGACTCAATATCCTCATTACACCCGCCCTCTAATCACCACAGAATTTTAGAATGTCTTGTTGGGAGGTGTGTTTTTCATAGGTGTCCTAGTTCCAATAGCCTCAGTAAGCCAAGAGGGAGCGAGTAAAAATAAAATTGATTTGTGCTCTTTCAACGCCCATGTCAGCATTCTACAAACCTACAAACCTCATTTGCATTTGATAACTTTAAAGCATTGAATTCCTTTCCTAAAGCAGCTATTGCAGAGTCTTTTTCTTTTCCAGCGTTATCTTGTTCAGAGATCGTTTTGTTCAGTTCAATGATTCGTTGTTGTTTCTCATTGATTTGTTGTTTAGAAATGGTAGTCGTTTCTGTGCTACTTGATATTGCTGTTTGTAGGCTGTTCGGTAAGAAAATAGCATTAAAATTTCTCACTAGTTGGACACGATTCAGACAAACAGTAAGTGAAACTATTCCCTATGACCTTTTCATCTTTTTCAAAGCGATTTTCTCTGAGACGTATTTCATTTCAAAAGGATTGTACCGCGAAAAATGACACTCTCAACATTTGTTCTACTCCAATACAATAAGAGTACTCGTGAAAACCGTTTTTGAAAAAAACAAACTCTGTGAAAAGATATTCAAAAAAGAAATCCACTTCTCATCACGTCTTTTTAGACTGGATATACACATACAGATGCGCTAAAGAAAGATGGCGGATGTTGTGGATCTTTGAAGATATTTTGATGCTTTGGAGACTGATTCTGAGCCCTAATTTGTTTATTTTTAACAATCTTATGGATTTTCTTTAGTTTCTAGATATTAGCTAGTGGTAGACTCTCATGGAAAAGTACGGTACAATCCCTTTAAGAACTTTATTCTTGACATACTCACAGTCAACAAATTGTGCAAAGAGCATAAAGAATATTCTTCATCATTAGGTAAAGAAGCTCTCAAAAACCCCTACTACCTTCCCTAGGGTTGTAGTGGCCACTACAGGAAATCAAATCCACGCTCGGTTTAGGAGATCTAAAATTATGTCGTACACACAAACCAGGAGGAGAGAAAAGAGTCAAAATGTATAGTAGCATCTACTTCTGGCTTATACAATATACTTTTAGTACGTCACTGACAATAGAAAATACAAAAGCTGACTTCAAAGATATCTGCATAGACGTAGATCTATAATCAAAATCAATTGAAAAAGAAAAATAATAATATTGAGTTCGCCCTGTCACGGAAATCTTAGAGATCCATATGATCATTGGGACGCGAGTGATGTTGTAGAAAAACGTTCAAAGCATGGATTTAATTTATACCTAACGATTTGTTCTTCCTTTGAATTTCTCTCCAAAGTCATTTCTTTGAGGGCTGTGTTCAAACTAAAAGTCAAAGTTAAACAAAATCATGTCAAACGCGCCTGGTCATCTGGTTGTTATGCGATAGCATTTAGTAATATCCAATCGACAATATTTTATATCAGCCATTCAATTAACATATATTCGGGATAGCTTGAGTTAATCCATAAGCGGCCAGATGCGTAGAAAAACCTACGGACCTGATGGGACTCGAGCCGCGACCTAAACTTTTTAGCGGCACTGATCTACCAACTGAGTCAAACCAGGATTCAACATCACAATTGAAGAGCTTTTCCAATTAAAATTTGACACAAGAGACTACACATGTACGTATACCAAATGGTCAAAAGGTAATTTCATAACGTTCACACAGTGTACAGATGATGTTGTTCAAGCCCTATAACGACGGATATATGAATACTTATTTTTTTCTTTTTCAAACGCTTCTTTTTCATTTTTCATTTG
This sequence comes from Darlingtonia californica, assembly GCA_032270445.1. Classification (NCBI taxonomy): domain Eukaryota; kingdom Viridiplantae; phylum Streptophyta; class Magnoliopsida; order Ericales; family Sarraceniaceae; genus Darlingtonia; species Darlingtonia californica. The sequence continues at coordinate 9,121 of JAUBWS010053178.1, forward strand.
CTGATTGAGTTGATCTACTTCAGTTTTGTGTGCTTCTTTTGTAGAAGTTAGTTCATCTTGCAGTTCCTTGACTGTGATGTTCAAACTGTTGATAACATCGTCTGTTGGTCTAAGAAATGGAATCAATAAGCTGCATTACCAGAAACTTTAGGTCAATACGTTGGCCAGCCCATGTGATATTTAGCGATGTTATGTGGCATAAACTTACTATCAACCTTGTGTTTTATACATTAACCTGAAGTCTCTCAGACTTTTTATGGAGACAAACAGTAAATCAGGGAGAGGATGTCAACTGAAGGGATGGTTAAGTTGAAGCATTCTTTAATCATAAACTAAGGACCATCCATTCAAAGCAGATACATGTTTCTTAAGATCATCATCAATAACAAAATTATTATAGAAAAAGTTACGCGCGGTAAAACTAAATGTTGTGATCATTTACCCAGGATAGCCTCTTCAGTTCTTTTTGAACTGCTATCAATAAGGGTCCTGCTTTCCCGGAAACACCTCAGGGCACCATGCAGAATTAACAGTGATTGGTGAAATTCACTATCGAAGCCTCGCAAGGGATTCGAACTCGAAACCCCCGGTCAACCAGCGCCTTAACCACTCGGCCACGGCTCCACCCAGGCATCTTGTAGTAAAGCGAAAAATGTATTTTTAATAAAGCGAAAAAATACACTTTTAGTAAAGCGAAAAAAAACATTTTTAGTAAAGCGAAAAATGCACTGTCAGTAACGCGAAAAATGCACTTTAGGTAAGGCGAAAAAAATGCATCATTAGTAAAATCGAGAAATGAACTTTTAATAAAACGAAAAAAACGCTGTTTTAGTAAGGCGAGAATTGCACTGTTAATAAAGCGAAAAACACCATTTTTAGAAATGCGAAAAACTACTTTTAGTATAGTGAAAAATATGCATATAATTGGTAAAGAGAAAAATGCACTTTTAATAAAGAAATTATTTTCAAGGCACGTCATACATAACACACAAAAGAGCTTACATTGTTGAGGTATTATTGTTTTTAAATGTAAACAATAAATCTTTTTGTTTTCAAATATAAACAAGCAAATGTTTTGGCAACCGGCAAAAAAAAGCTATTTTGGGGTAATTTTGAAAAATTTCGCTAAGCTTCGCGCTGAATAATAAAAAGTACCTTGTTTGAAGCATCTGCTCAGTTGCTGATGATCTATCTTTTTCTTGGTCGTAATCTTCCTAAAAGTGAGCAAGTACTCTATGGTCACAAAAAAGTTCTTTTATTCAAATTCAAAAGCAATAAAAGTCCACATTGGATCCACAGAAGCGTTTAAGGTAGAATTAGGCAAATTTCACTGAAATTCCCCTGACGGCATTCAGCTACCAGAATTTCGAATCTCACGCCTTTTATAAATATATTCCGCTTCAACAAATACAAGAAAACGGGATATCCAAGCTGCCCTGCAAAAGATAATATTATTCGAGATGTTTCAAAATCATAGGAGAATGATGTAAAAATAGTTTCGTTAAATGGTTAAGTTCAAAACCTGAAGTAATTTGAAACTTTCTTCCAATGCCATTCGCCTTTGTCTTTCTTCATCGGCATCATTCTTATATCCAACAAGTTCTTGTTGCTAAGGTAACAGGAAATTAAGATTAAAGTCAAAGGTTAAGTTTAAGACAAGGTATAGCAGCGGTTTGAACTTTGCAAAAAAAAAGTTAAAAAAAATTGAAGGTTTTGCGAACCTTGACTCTGAAAGAAAGAGGAAAACAAATAGCAAATAAAATTTCAAACTGAACATTTGTTACTTCTCACTTTGACATAAAGTGTTATGCTTATTTGGATCCTGAAATCACCAGTGACAGCGACTTGACGTGGCAAATATGCCATTATTACAGCCTAAATGTTTCA
>JAUBWS010053189.1:4295-32151 GCA_032270445.1 Darlingtonia californica
CAATTTAAAATTAAAAAATACAACCTTTTTCTGTTCTGGTATATGGTCAAGTGGAAATATTGAAAAAATCACACGTTGTTTTGGAACAACTGAATTTTAATAATAAGTTCTAGAGAAGAATAAAAATCGGCATATTTTACTCTCCCTGTATTTGGTATTTGACCATAATGAGATGAAACTTAATAATTTTTATTTTTGGAAAGTACCGATATTTTCATTCAAAAAATTCATTTCTGAAAGTGAAAAGGCTCTCTGTGTATTTGTTCAAAACAGTAGATGTAAAAATAAAACGCTTTAATCGGTAATCTATATGCCTCAATAATGTAGTGTCTAACTAACATGGCCTTTCATAGCGCATCAAACAATAAAAAAATTGAATACCGTAATTCCTCGAATAAGCACCTACTCTCAAATAATGGGCCACCACCTCCACCTTAAAAAACGGGTGCTTATTCGAAATTTTAGTCTAAAACCAGTTTCTGAGAAGTAAGTTTTTATTTTACAGAAATGGGGAAAGCAGTTAGACAAAAATGAGTGATAATAAACAACAACGTTTGTTATATTTTTTATCCTTCAGTGTTTATTCAATTTTTTTTACATTTTTACGTTTTCGTCGTTGCCTGAGTAACTTTGACGTCCAGAAAAATCTGATAAACGCCCCCTTTGAATAAGCGCCCTCTGTGGTGTTTAAAAATTAAGTTAGCGCCCGGGCATTAGTCGAGGATTTACGGTATGTAAAAATGCTACTCAGTTGTCATACGCATAAACTCGTAACTGATTTCTTTTTTCAATATAGGTCAGAATTCGATTCATGCTTTGTCAGCATCAATGAGAAAAGCAACCAACCCACTCCTGGTATATTACTTTTTATTTTTTTATAAGAAGAACTCAAACATACTAAAGCATATTAAACTAGTGACAGGAAATTTATAACCACCATACCTTTACCTCGATTGAGACGTAGTGTGCTCTCTTTGTTTAATAAGGGTTGCCTCTATTCTACTCATCTTGAGTATTATCTATCTACCTAAGTAGCATATTTATTTTATATTTTGTGTGTCGCCCAAGGGTTGAAACCCTATCCCATTAGAAGTTTGTGAAGTTTTGACTGATTTTCGAGGACCTTTAAGAATTTTCACCACTGGAACTGAACTGGAATCTTAAATTTCTAGATATTTTCACACTTAGGGACTTTAATTAAAGCAGTCTGGTGCTTTCATTAGTTTAAAAATCATTTCTATCCAGTAGATAGAGCCCTTGATAAAATCTCTAGCTTTGAAAATTTTTGTATTTTTAGAATCTGTTTATTATCCAGTCGTTTATTTTTTATTTTTTACAGCTCTTACTATGTTCAAGCAGGGCAAAAGATTGTTGCTGATTTACAATAGTGAAGCTGATGGTGAGGTAAGAACATTCTTCTCCTGACGTCGTTTCCATAAATTTTTCTATGATGTTATGTGCATTGTCAATAAACCTCCAAGAAATTAAAGATAATTATTTCTGTACAGGTTTTTTACAGTATATCTAACTTTATTCTTTTGTCATTTACACTGCATGAAAACGACGCATGTAAAAACTATTCGTCAATCGTCTTTTAAATTACTTTGGCCATTTTTAGCTGTAAATTCTACATCAGCTGTCTTCGATATCTACATAGCGGAAAGAGTAGATGTGTTATTTTGTGAATCTTGCTAAAAACTGTATTATTAATATATATTTTTTGTATACCAGACGGGTACGATTACAATTCAGAAAAATTTAAACGTTAAAATTTTACTCGGGTAAAGCCTCGTAAAATTACTCAAACATTTGATAGCTTTTTTAGCGTGTCTAAAGTGGTCTTTAAAGCATCTTAACCCAAAAAAATGTTATTTATCTTTAGAGAAAATGTTTCCCAATTGTGTGCTCCTGTCCCTCAATTCGAACGCCTGACCCATGCATGGGTAGTGGTTCATATATCACCCAAATTGTTTACCTGACTTACACTTATGGTTTCTTTTTTTAGAGATTATTCACTTTATGTCGAAGTATTGTTGTCAACCTAGACATCGGAAAAGAACCAAAGGTATGGAAAGAAGTCTCCATTATTACCAAATCACCTATTTCTTAATTGCCACGACACGTGGCTGACATGTAAATTTCGTGTCGCTTAAATAGAAATGCACTCCTCCACTGACGTTTTTTAGTGATGTTGCCAGCGGGTGGAGTATGATCGCGGTAAAAAATGACCAAGCCCCCCTTTTCCCATAGACCGTCACAAATGTTTTTCACTGGTTTTATATCTTTCATAATCTCTTAGGTAATAAGTTCTGTTGTCAGATTTTTTAGTGTATCAATTATTCTATTTTCTTATTGAAATTCCAGTCTATTCATTTATGACAATCAGATAGCCTCATCAGTTTCTACAAACTGTTATCAACGACAATCACACCGTGAAAAACGTCCGAATACGGGTCCCGTATATTACCGTATGAAATTAGTCCATATGCAGTAATATACGGGACCGTATCCGGTAGAATTTCACGCTGGTGAATCTTGACCATTATACTCTTGTTAAGTAAGACACTGAAGGGACTAAGAAAAATATGAATATAAAAAATGTCCAACTCATCCGAAATGTTTGTTAGCAGTTATCCTCTGAATGCACCCAACATAGTGGACTCATTTTCAAATTTTCTTATGAAGTCCTACCATAGGGGATCCCACTTATGATGTTCATTATGTTCATGCACATAGTCAAAAATTAATGGGGGTGTTGTGACATTTTGACCAGTGTATACTTAATTGATACTAGAGGTGCAGATCGCGAGGTTACCGCCTTGAAATTTGTGGTGGCATCCGTAGTAATTTTTCATGGAAGTAAAAAAAGTAACCGACTTTTGAGGTTACCTTGTTCTCTTGTAATCATCCAATTCGTGATGTGGTAAATTTGAGGTTACCAGAAGTGAGGTTACCTACTTTGACTAACGATATCTCATCAACAGATTAAGTTTTAAGGTATGAATGCTCATCTGAGAGTTCATGAACAACGAAAAATGGTTAGTTGTTCGTAGTGTTGTAGCTTATCTCAGGCGGTAAATGACAGCACTGTCATTTTAATATCAAACCATTTTTTTAATTTTAACTTTTGATTTTAGTTTTGGTATATGTCTATTCTACTAATAAAAGAATTTACAGCTTCTTGGATAAAACATTTGAAAGATTTATTGGTCAAGTGTACTGAAAAGCTGAGGTTGTTAAAGGTACATTGTATTTTTAGATTGTTTTATACAAGTTTTGTTTGGCCATAGTAAAAATCGAAACGATCGGTTGACTAACTTTCTAGAGAATTTCCAGAATATACTTGTTTTACAGCTCCCGGAGCCCATAGTTCAAAGAAATTGAGCATTTGATAAAAATTAACTTCAGTCCAGTTCATAGACTTCATGGTGCGAATCGTCGGCTTTGTTTCAGTGATGTTACAACTGCAATTATGGCTTGCTAACGATTTCATAAATTAGGAAAGTGTTTTTTAGATTTTTTAACTGCATCTTGACGGGGGTTAGAAGTTAAAAAAATGAACAGTGTGAGGTATAATTTGACCCCTTGAAATTCCCTTAGAGATAACTCAATTAACGGTTTCACACAGTAGATTAAAATTGTTAATAATATGTCAGCCAAGTGGAAAATTATTATGCACAAGAGTATTTTTAGAACAGACTATACGTTTACCAATTTTTTAAGATAAATTTGATTGAAAGTTACTGACCGTCAACAGTTACCATGTTGCGTAAAATAATTTTTTAACCATGATTAGGTTTCTGTTAAGTATTCATGTCGACTCCGAGATATTGACAAAAATCTGCCGAGTGACCGAAAAGCCTCCCCGCACCTTTAAAATGTTCAAAGAAACCTGCTTTTGATAGGGTTAAAAATTATTGACCACTTCACAAAAATCTGGGTCATTTTATTGTAGGTATTCCCGTTATAATTAATGACATAATCTAAATTTATAACAAATCAATGCTATTTTTTAGACTCGCTCCAGCTATACTGGTAATAAAGAAGCATCGGTGTATTTAAGCATGGTAAGTTGTTTGTGTCATTTTCGGTGCTAATCAGCCTTGCTGATGATATGGTTTTTGTGCAGCGCGTGTAAAGTGTTTGAATTGAGATTGACTTGAGTGATTACAGGCACTAAACTGGACACTAAATTATAACCGCATGAGAATGCTTAGAAGTAGTAAGAAGTTAAATGGGGAGAAGGCATGTTTGCTAGAGACCCCACGGAATGAGAAGATAACGCCTACCCCGTGGGAACAATGATGTGGATAAAAATGTTTTTTTTTAAACGGCACAAAGAACTGTGTGCCGTATACATAGAAAACACTCCTCCACATGTTTTTTTTGCGATTTTAACCACTGAATGATGGAACACCATTAACACAATTTGTTGCAGAGAATATTTCTTTCGGATCTCATTTTCAAAACGTTGATTTTTTTTAAAATGTGTACTTTTATTTGTATTCATTGCATTGAGAAAGTTCAAAATTGATAATAGGTTGGTATAAGAAGAGAAAATCTTTTGAAAAGTATTATTAAGTTGGGACGATTTGGTACTCAAGAACAAAGCGAAACATGCGCAGTAGACGGAAAAACGAGAAAAAAAGACATAACAATATTTTTGTAGAACATAACTCTTGGTACCTGATCATTTTCTTTGCTCAATTCAAGAATGACCTTAAACGTCGTTTATTTTTTGTAGCTTGTGATATTCACAGATTGTACCAATTGGAAGATTTTGACCATGAAAGGAGGTAAGCAATTCTGTTTCATTACTTACCGGGTGGTCCAAAACAACTTGAATCTTATATGGAATAAACACTGATTCATGAAATAAATTTTGCACGAGGATTTATATTCGCCCGCCGATTTCCATTTCACCCCGCGTGCATTTATTTTCGTAAGTTGGCGAGTTGTTCAGCCAAAATTTGCTAAAATCTTCGAACGGTTTTCCCTCGAATAATTTGTCTTGCTAAGGTTTTAAGTAACGCTGTTAGTTGCAGCTTTGGGAAGAAGGGTTTGTGTTAATATTATCAGCTTCTGAGAAGCATGATGCTGAGGCGACGCCCTATATACACCATTAAGAGAAGGTTAAGGTTAGGTCGTTCTGATTATTTTAACTCAAAAATGAAAAACAGTTGTCCCCTACACAACACAAAACAATAACTTTCTTGCATTGTAATATTTTAGACCCCAATTACACGCAAAATTTCGCCCGGGGTGAGTTCACCTCGGTCTCTTAACAAATGCTTGTTAGTAGTTACACGTGAATGCCTAGGTAAACTTGACCCTGGGGCTTATTTCACCCCTGTCTCTAGTACAGGGGCGAAATTCACCCCGGGTAGGTTTGAGCATAAATTTGACGTTTAAGGCCAACATTTTCTTTTAAACTGGGATGTTATGTTTTAACATAAAAGCTCAAAACGAAGCTTTCTAAATTTTCAACCCAGGATGAAAGCATGTGTTTTCAACCCGGCTTGATCATGACGTGTAACGCTAAATATTTTTACACGGTTGAAACTCATCCCGCTTACGTGTAACTGAGGTCTTAGAAGTTTTTAAGGGGTATTTCAAATAAAATCTGTTAGAAATAGATCAAGCCATTAAGATAAGCACTGCTACGACCTATTTCCAGATTATTGACAGGTTTTAGTCAAACTTAACACTGTCCCGTACGCAACAAGTCTTCTCATATGAAACTGACATTTAGATTGTGTGTTATGTTTTCGTAACAGTCTGTTCTAATTGGTAGTAACAAGCGCACCCAATAGGTCAGAGAAAACAAGCTGTAGAAAAAATTTGGGATTAAATTTGTCCCGTACTCAACGACGTTGATAGCTAAATAGTCCATGAAAAACTGCAAGATAAAGCAAGAAACTTTTTAGTAGCGGTCTACTAAATTGCCAAGCGACATGTTTTGAGCTGTTTGTTTAGTCTTTCAATGTTGCGCAAAGGACAAACCAAATTTTTTGACGGTCTATGGGAAAAGGGGACATAAAGGTAACCATAATTTATTTGTTTACCTCTCAAAATCACTAAAAACGTCTGCGGAGGAGGTCATTTTTGTTATTGCGTGTCGCTTGAATAGAAATGCACTTCTCCACAGACGTTTTTAAGATTTTGAGAGGTAAACAAATAAATTATGGTTACCTTTATGTCCCCTTTTCCCATAGACCGTCACATTTTAGGTCAAAATGACGAGAATTACCCGATTACTGCCGATGTTAATGGTTAACCCTTGTTATTACAGGTGGAAACATCAAACCAATTATGCAACATTTATGTGCGTCAGTTGTTGTGGAACTCACATCAAAAGGTTTGCTAACGTCTTTACAGGTGCGTGTTGGTTTACATGAAATAGATAGATAAATAGATGGTCAATTTTACCGCGATCATACTCCACTCGCTGGAAAAATCACTCAAAAACGTCTGTGGAGGAGTGCATTTCTATGCGTGTCGCTTAAATAGAAATGACCTCCTCCTCAGAAGTTTTTTTATGATTTTGAGAGGTAAACAAGTAAATTATGGTTGGCTTTATGTCCCCTTTTCCCATAGACCGTCGCATTTTTTGATTCGCTTGATCTTTTGTCCAAATCAGACTATTCAGTTCTTTATGAGCTGGTCCTGCCTTCCTGGAAAAATCTCAGGGTATCATGCAGAATTGAATGCGTTTTGCAAATTTAACTAATGACAAGCTAAACATAAAGTAATCAATGTTTGGTTTACGTTCGCAACGTTTTTAAACCCTCGACCACTGCTCCACAACCTACTTATAAGATAATTAGCACAAATTTTGTTTGCAGACCCCTTTAGAAGGAAAATGCACATGACTATCGGACGTTGCCGCTCTTTGTCTTTTTTTAACTAAAAATTTCATTTGGTCTAAATCTGTTAAAAACGAGGGTTTGTGAAGGAAAGCTGACTTCTTTCAGTGGCCTTTTGCCTCTAAAAATATATTTTTTTCTGTCAAAGAACACTTTTTTTTGTTTTTTGAATAGAGCCTTTAGTTTAATTTCAAACTTCATTGTTGGATTCAGTTCCAGATGTATCCTCAAATTTAAATTAGGTAATCTTTTTCCGAATTTTATCAAAAAATCACATGAAAATGTCATCTTGTATTGCGTGTAAAGTGTTGCTTTTAAATCGTGTTTTCATGTAAGCAACTCATGAATATATTTTTTTTGCAGGATTATTTATACAAAGGATTGAATCGGGTAGAGATTAGCTTCAACCAGTTGACAATGACAGCCATTACAAAATTAATAGTTAGGTAAGTATCAGTAATCTTCTCTGTGTTCTTCTCCCTCCTTGCCACGTGCACGCGCGAAAACCTATCAGAAAGTTCTCGCTATTGTGCCGTATAAAAATCCGGGTTTAAAGGTACTGCAAAATTACAGGAGGTGTGTAAAAGATGGTAAAAAAAACATTTTTCTTCATCAGGCATAGTAGATAATAAAAGTAGAATGATCTTAAATCAACTTATGGTTCTTATTAGAAGAAATACGGTTCCTCAATCTTAGTTTTTTTTCTTTCTTCTTTCTTCTGTGTCTTTTAGCCCAGTTTTTCTGGTTATTTTCTGTCTGGATTTTAATGATCTTCCGATTAAGAACGATTTGTAACCAAGACATATAGGATAGGCTTCCAGAGGCCACCCGTTCGAGTCATGGAGGTAGTTTTATAAGATACTAATATTAAACGAAAAGGGAAAAAAAGTAGTTTGTGTTAGAAGGTGGCTGAATTTGAGAACTTGTGTATTACCAAATTTGAACCGGGTGATATTGCTTTCTTATATAACTGTCATTTGATAAAGTATGATTTAAATCCTTCTTATGCGTGATTTCAAATTCAACTCAATACCTTTATCGAACAAAAAAATGTCGGACTTAATTTTCGTCGGACTAAATTTTTCGTCGGACAAAATTGACGGAATTGTAATTTCTCTAAAACATGGTTTTGACATAAAATCACACGAATCCTAGTGTCTAAATGTTTTAAGGCAATACAACATTTTGGCGGACAAAACTATTCGCTAGATTAAATTTTCGTCACCTTCGAAAATTTTTTCTTCTGATTAGGTATACTATGAATTTTTGCACCGCGCGCCTGCGCACCATATCAGAACTCCGTCTCCCCTCTACTCTTTACCAAATTATATAGATAGACCTGGTTTTTTCTTAAAAAATTACAATTATTAGAGGTTTGATAATTTTTGCTATTTAGATGTTTCAATTCCATGCCAAAGAATATTGGAACTGATCTTACATTTACCCGATCGTTTTTAACCTTGCCAGCTTATATCTATCATCTAAAGAACCTATCTACCGAGGTTTGTGTTCGTCAACATATGTGACGGTCTACGGGAAAAGGGGGCATAAAGCTATCCACGGTTCACTTGTTTGCCTCTCAAAATCATTTGCGTGTCGCTTAGATAAAAATGCACTCCTCCACAGACGTTTTTTTCATGATTTTGCAAGTAGATGGAGTATGATCGCGGTAAAAATGTCCATGCCCCCTTTTCCCATGGAACGTCACATATATGTTAATAGTTTTATGTAGACCCATTCTTGTAAAGTGTATCTCGTGATAGCATAATTTTGTCCTAAGTCCTCCCACGTTATAATGGAAATCCGTCTCTGATATCCTCTCTTATGTATCAATAAAAATTAAGTTTGCCCTAGCTACTCTTCTATTAAATCATTTGGATATTGTCTTATATTACCCCGTTGATTTAATGAACAACTCTTTAATTACGTTGTAAAGATGATTTTAACTAGTAATGACATGAAATGGAGTGCGATTAACAGAAAACTGCACGAGTCGATTCTTAAAGCGTGAAATTTAGCTTTACTGCATAGACACGAGCATAAAAGGATAAATAGCTTCCCAATTCCAGTAGACTCCCAGTTTGAACCTCCTTGAAAATAAGAAATTAATATGAATAGCGGAAAAAAAACTAAAAAAACCCACTTTATAGTGACCCATTTCAAATTACTATTTATTATTATACGAAGGTATAGAAAAGACCCTTGGAATAAGATGCGGCACAAGTCTTTTCCCTGTAAAATAATAAATTTTTTAGAATTTTGAAAGAAATCGTGTATTTGCGTCATATTTTTTAAAAGGTTTTTTTTTCGAGTAAACAAAATCGCAATTTCTGTCTATTTTCTGCATCTTTAAACAATTTAACTCAGAATTTTTGGAAAAACTTTCGGTTTTTCTTCAAGGGAAACAAAAAATCACTTCGAATAAACGAAATTTCAAATAACTGCAGCTTATATTGATAGCTGATGTATATTTGCATGAGTTTGTTAAGAAAAGTCTACGGGGAATGAAAAACTACGGGGAATGGAAATCACCTCAAATGTATTTCGAATAAGTGAAGGTTCGAAAAACCAGAATTCTACTGTAATACCATGGAAACAGGCTATATTTTCATTATTTTTAAATCGCCGTCGAATAGGCTGTTTCTTAGCTTATGTTTTTTTATTTAATTTGTTTATATTGTCTTTGAATTTAGGGGCTGGACCTTTTCACTTCGGCTGGTGTTTATGAGAAAACTTTGAATGCTCTACACGATTATCAAAACATGTCAGCAATCTATGATACTGTTGGTATCAACGAATCTTTGTGTTTGATAGGTAAGCCTGATATCTTTTCAGTAGAATGTTTCTGCTTTGAGAAAAATTCCTATTTTTTTTTCATTATTTCCGCAAAATAAGAAACGACTATTGTTTTCAGAACAATACTTTTATCCCTTCAGCCTCAATTTTCACTATTCCAAATTTCTTTGAGTAAAAGTTTTTTCAACTTTTTTTTCGTCAATGTGAAACCAAAAATTTCTCCGAAGTTGTAACGTGGACATGCGGATATATTACAGCTTTGGCATAATTTTACTCTAAGTTTCTTAATTTCACCGTATTGAAATTTTGATATTCTCTTTTTATAGGAAACTTGATCTCGCTGTGCTCAATATGCAGCGATGTAAGTAAATATCTACTTTTTGATAATTTCACTTAAACATCTCGGAAGATCTAGCAGCAAACTGCCATCGTAAAAATAAACCTTAACTCATTCAGGTGCGGCACAAAAACAGTGAAAAATACACTATGTTATTCAAATGCCTATATCTTTTGATTGAGAAATGGGTTTTCAACAGATGACCTATTTTGGATACCCAGGAAGTTTCCCAATACTTCGAAAAAAAAATTTCTTTAAAAATCTTGAAAATCCATAATGGCGGATTAACTGCGAGAATTTTGAGAAAAAGTACAAAACATTTTTTTTTCAAGCTCAAAAAAGTGCAAAAACACAAAAAATTCAGAAGAAGTTCTTGCTTATTGAAATGTTGCCAAAACCGTCAAGAGCACACAGAATAAAAAAATATTTGATTTGTTCAATCCAGTCTCAAAATATTTCAAAATTCATTTCGAAAATTATTAAAAATTGGTCCAAATTTTTGGCCTAAAATAATTTTCTTAGGCTTACAAAAAACCTTCAATGCGATTTACCTTGCACAAATTTTAATCAATGAATCGCGATTTTTTGCTTCATTTTGATTGATTAGTTGAATAAGATTAGATAAGTGTTGGAAGTTTTTTTTGGTAATTGATGATTAGTGATTGGGAAATTGCGGAGAATCTCATCGTTCCTGAGAGTACGATTTTTTGCTGGAAGAACCCAAAAGAGTTAAAATCTTGTAAATACTGAAAATGTTATTTCCAATTAAGATGTCTCCATTTACGCATTATACCCATTATAAGTCGGTTTTCCACTTGCGAATATTTCGTGCGAAAAAATAAAATTTTCAATAGAAAGTTATAGAAAGTAATTATTAAAAAACATCCTTAACCAATGAGGGTCAATAAATTTATTGTTTCATACGAAAAATTCGCAAGTGAAAAGCTGGTTTTAGTTCAAACCACGAAACCAAAATGCACCGAAAGTCTGATGCTATAGAAATTTAAAATGTAATTAAATTAATAAAACAAACGGCAGTTTTGAACTAAAGGCTTAATGCAACAGTATTTTTTGACGTCAACTGCAAAAAATGCTTTTGCGCCTTGAACTATAATGGCATGCTTGTAATTTTTCTTTAAATGTTTGATCTTAGAGATTTTCTGATGTCAAAGAAAAGTTAAAGGTTAGTTTTTTTACAGTATCTATTACAGATTAAATAAGAAAGGAGAACATTTCGAAGGAATCTCCCTCTACCAGTACTTTAAATTTAATATTTTCCCCAGGTAGATTTCATTTTAGCAAGGTAAGAGAAACAATAGCGACGTTAAGCAAACCAAGATCTACGACGTACCGGCAGTCGAACTTAGACACTGATCTATTGTACTGCTGAAAGTTGCTTGGCATGCTAATTTCCAGAACAGCTGCGCAACGTTCTGCGTCGTAGATTTTGGTTTATTTAACCTCGCTAATATTGCATATGAAAGTAACAATTTTCATTTGTATTTTCCGTATTTCAATTCACGACCGTCTACCTTATCGGAATAAAAAAAAAATCGACAAAAAGATTCGTCGGTAAAGAATGTAAAAATGCAAAATAATTCGTCACTTTTTACCTACTAATTTTTTTTCTTGTGGCTATCTGAAAACATTAACTGGACGTTTCTGTACTTGTATGTTTTTATTTTTCTGTATCTCTTAACCTTGACCACTCTTCATTTTGTTAAGTTTTAAGCAAATTTTAAAGACGAATAGATAAGACGAATAGATAAACTAAGGGTGTTTTTAATTTAGTAATGATAGAAAATACTAAATGGTCTTGTTTGTAAAAATAAATGTCGGTTAAGAACTTTTGTCGGTAAAAAAAAATTATGTTCGGCAGCAAAAGTAGTCGGCAAAAAATATTCGGCACAAAGCACAAAATATTCGTTGGTAGGACTTCGTTGCCGACTTTTTTCCTCCGATATGGTTATATAAATATCTATCTATATCATTTTTGACGAAGCTTTTGCCATGGGTGTTATTTCAATATTGTGTGTTTTTATTTGGTCAAATATCGTGTTTTTGTTTTTAGGTTGTATTGATTGGTCTGATTAAACATTGCAAGATCTCCGTAGGTCGAAAACACGGGAATACACAGTGGCATTCTATTTTTGGTTGGTGTTCCGTTAGGAATAGCAGGTACGCGTGTACAATATTCGAATAACTCTTTTCTGTGGTGAAGTGACCTCTCACTGTTAATTTCACAGGTTATCGCGAAGTCGTTAACGTTGAGGTAGATGGTTATAGCTGAAGCGGCTAGTGTGTCCGAGGGGCAGAAGAACTAACCTTAGTGGATGGAATTATCTGATGACATAAAAATATCGATTACATTACCTTACATTACATTACATTTCTCGGGCTGGTCGTTTCATATTTACTTTAAGAATGGGCTTTCGCGGTATAAAATTTTCGCAGTTTGGCGATTTTTTTTTGCCTTTTCAAAAAGTTTATTTCACTACTGAGAGCCTCGAAAGTTGGTCCAAGTTGGGACTCCGGATTACACGTCCAGCGTCTTAACAACTCGGCCGTTGCTCGAACTGAGACATGATCCCCGGTAGTACAGGGTTCGAATTAAGGCTTCGCACTTCGCAAAATGCGAAGCGATTTCCAATAATTGCGAAAAAAAGTGCTGTGATTTGCAAAAATTGCGAAGCAACGTATTTCGTATAAAAAAAGTTATCAACTAGAATCTTGTGTTCTTTCAAAGAATGTGTTTACACTACAAGCGAAGCTACAAGTAATAATTTTATTATCTTTTCTGTGTGTAATTGAACATGATTTGAACTAATCTTTAATTGTTTAATTTCTTAAAGGGACAGCCAGTTTTTCGCCTATTCATTACTTCATTCAATTAATTCTTTTAATATTTTTGATCGCAATTATATTGATATTTACGTCGCTATTTAGCAAAAACAGCTTCGCGAATCCAAAAAGTGCTTCGCAAAAATTCGAAAATTTTTTCGAAGCTATTCAAATCTATATTTCAAACCCTGTAGTACTGGCGCCAACGGTGTTCGCTTAAAGTGTGAACGACAAAAGTCGGTTAATTCTTATACCAGTCGGGGTGGGGGAGCCTTTTTGGCCCGTGGCGAGAACTTTAGATAATATTTCACGAATGGCACAAGCTGAATGCTTAAAATTTTGCATGTAAATAATGTTACATAATGTAGAACTTGTAGCAGGAGAATTACCATGATGATACCATGGTAACTGCTGACGTCGGCATTTCTGCACATCGGTATTTCCAATGTCGAATTGAATTGAAAGAATTTCAAATCAATATCATTATATTATTATTAAGATAGGAAAAGTTCCAAGTTGCTGGCTTTTTCCTATATGAAGTTATTTATGCATTTACCAGGCCTCAGGCCAAATAAGACTCCCCTGCCTGGGAGAGGGTTAGGGTTTATTTGGTTAGGAGTTAATTAAGATTGAGAAAGGATGTTAACCCCTTTATAAGCCTTTAGGAAAGGGAACAATTCAGTAATAATCAATACCTTGCCCAATAGGTCAATCAGCGATTCAAGTTATCACATTTTGAAGCAATTGCAGTTGCTATGGAAACAGCCTCTAGTTGGGTATTTCTTCGAAGGTCTACCATCGTTAACGGAATCGGAAGCTGTTATAACTGCAGGACCTGATTCAGAATCTAAAGGTTAGTACTTTCCTGTTTCGGAAATTTTTCCGATAAATATGAGCAGAAACCCTATGCGGTGGAGTGTTTTTCTCTTTACACAGCACGCAGGATTGAGTGACGTTTAAAAGAAAACACTCCACCGCATGGATTTTTCTCAATATTTTAACATACCGGCACTGAAAGGGTCAACAGAGTAGCGTCTTTCTTACTCCTTTTAACCACTTCTGTGACGGGAATTCTTTTACATTTTGGGAATCTTTGGACATAGTCTTTTTCTTGACCGGGGACTGTTCCCTTGTGCATGAGTTGCAGAGCTCCTTTGGGTTCAGGACCGCAAACAAATTTAAAATTCCATGACAAATATGTGACGTTCCATGGGAAGAGGGGGGGGGGGGGCATGGTCAGTTTTACCGCGATCATACTCCACCTACTTGCAAAATCATGAAAAAAACGTCTATGGAGGAGGTCATTTCTTTTTAAGCGAATCAAGTCACTTAAATAGAAATGCACTCCTCCATAGACGTCTTTTCATGATTTTGAGAGACAAATAAGTGAACTATGGATAGCTTTATGCCCCCTTTTTCTGTAGACCGTCACATATGTCATCGGCATTTAAGCGGTTAAAATGGTCGAAATTAGATTATTCTGGCCGTAAACTTTGATTGTCCGATAATGTATTTCCAACTAAACTGAGAACCCTGCCTTCTTAAATTTCTAATGCATGGTGAAAATTTACGTCACCTCTGATGGGTATTCGTCTGCGTCGTGCCAGACACCTATACCTTAAAAAAAGCATAACGGCAGATTAAAGGAAAGGAACGTGGATAAGTAGAATCAGTGCTGTTAATACGCTCACTCAGATAACTTAACAACAATATTTAACAAAAGAGTCTTTTATTTTTTTCAAAAAATCCGCTATTCCGGTTGCAATTTACCATATATGGATAAAATCTAGAAAATACGAATTTTGTCAATAATTTAGAAAACAAAAGAAATGATCAAGCAAACAATATTATTTAAGACGTCAAGCTGACGTTTAAGCATTCTTAAAAGCAATGGAACACTCTATCTATACCCGTATAATTCATTTAAGCTGTCCCATAATGAGACAAACTTAATGGAATTTTTTTGAGCACGGCTTGGTTCTGCATTCATTTTATAAAGTTGAGCCGAGCATCACCAAAGCGCGTAGCAGTACTACGTAAGCTTTTCTGCATGGCTTAGTTCGGCAAGGCGAACTAATATTGGTTTTGTGAGCTGTACATAGCCGAACTCAGAAAGAAAATTGTTGAGTTCAGCCCGAAATAACTCATTATATAATAAATGATATAATTGAAATATTCTTAAGCAACAATTCATTTCGCTTCTTGGTTTTAGGAGGAATATTGCGGCGAGCTTTGATCAAAACATTCAAGAAATTAAATGCCAACTTGGTGGATTTGAATGAACCAGTTGTGATCGATATCTGTATGACATGTGACTTATATCAAACTTTGACTTCCACACTCACTCAACTAAGGGTGGAGATTGTTGTAGGTAAGTTAGAGATAGAGACTGATATTTATTGTGGATGACCTCACTAACCCAAACCCGTTTGACGGCTGATCGGTTGTTTCCAGGAGGGTCCACAGACAGACATCTATTGCAACGAATTTGTGTCCAGAAGAGTGAATCGGTCGAGTATCAGTCTTCACTAAGTCAGTCCAGGTAGACGTTAGGTTAACTGATTTTAAGTCAGAGCAACTCGACATGACATGAGCGGGGATCGAACCAGCGACCTTTTGCACAGTGGCACGCCTGACTATACCACTGCGTCATCGCTCCTAGGTATTTAATCTCATTATCCCGTTATCTAATAAACAACTGGATCCCGGGACTTTTTTTGAAGCTGTAAATCTGCCATATTAAGAGATTGCTATCTAAGTATGGATCACAACAGTGCATTAAAAAAAAACCGGCCTCTAAAAAATATACTGGCGCTTGAGAAGCGCTATTCCGTTGTTAGACTGTACCAGACCGCCGCACCGGTACGGAAATTTTTTTTCCCGCGGTGCCGTTGCTCTGTTACTGTTCGAGCAATTTTATGACCTACTCAGTCCTATTTTTTTTTAAGAATTGATCTTACATGGAATTTAAAATTACTGTTTTAAAATGTCTGGGAGATGAGAAAAAATGTTTAGGTTACACAAATTATACCATTAGGAAGAGCATGAAATTTCCCAACTTTTGATGTAAAAATCAAACGCATAACATCTTTTTTAAATAATTAAAGTCGATAAAAGTTACTTAAAATTGAGTATTTCGCTATACTACATCACGAACATATAAGTAGTTTACCCGGTACTTTTTGAATGTTTTCAATTTAACATTAAATTTTTAGTCAATAAAACCACAGTAGTGTTCTCCGCCGACTGGCTCATTATTGTATCTATCTTACACTCAAGCCTGGATCATAAAAACACATTGAAACTTAATAACAGACCTTACTTTAGTGTTCCACCGTATGTTGAGTCTGGTACAGGTTATCCCGTTGTTTATGTATATCAGAGTTAATACTTGACTACGTGGACCGAAAAGCTGTATTTCGTATTTCGCGTGTATGATTGGTCAGGGAACTGTTTTTTAGAAGTATTTTTATCTACAGATTTACTGCCTGGATGACGTAAAAAGATATATTATTACGGAAAATAATGGAATTTGATTGATTTAGCAGCGGGCATTACAATACGGTAAAGGTCAAATTTAAATTGGGCTCGCTAACGCTCGGTTTTTACTATCGCCCTCGGGCTTTATTTCTCCGTACAGTCGCTCAAAACAATTATTATCCCATTAGTGAAACGTACATTTTAAATCAATCATAAAAGTCAAGAACACGGACGGGAGGGTGTACGAACGTTAGAAACCGATGGGTACATGTCACATCAGGTTCGAAGTCTTTATGTTTGGACTTTTTTCGCCAATTTCACAAGTTCTGAGCAATGTTTGAGACGGTTTTGGTGTGTTACAATGTACTTTCACTATCTGTTCTTCAGAATTTCAAAATCATAGCCCTTGAAGGGAATTGAAGTTAGAATTTTATAATCTTACATAAGACAGACTTGAACTCCACACTTTAATCTTTATAAGCATATGTTCCAGACGTTAAAAACTTCCCTTCCCCGGGTCTCATTATTAAGCCCTGTGTTTATCCTCATGGTAGACAAAACAATGTTGTTATGACAAGTATTCTAATAGGTTTATTTTGAAAAAAATTTCAATGTTTCCAAAACAGGGACCGCGGAACAAATTTTACTTTTTTTACAAATTTTATAAGAAACGCGATTGAAACGAGGAAAAATCATTGTGTTCATTATTGTTAATTTGAAAAGACCATAATTGACAAAATTATTATAAGGGGGCTAAAGCCTCCCTAGCCCCCTTGTTCCGCGGCCCCTGCAAAACTCATTCGTAGTGTTTCGACAGCCATGTTTTGTTTTGTCTATTTTAACCTTATTTTGATTTCTCTGTCTAGTTCATGGTAAAGTTATATATGTCATATACATGTTTTTAATATAAGAAGAAATCATATAAGAACGTAAGGCTTCAAATGGCAAAAAGTTTAGAACCTGTTAAGAACATTTGAAGGCTTCGAAAAGCTTTTTCCTTAAGAACCTTTTTTAAATTCAATGATTTCAACCTGTTTTTTACTGTAATTAAGAAACAATTTAAGAACATATTTTGGCTTAAAATCCGAAAAATGAAGAACGTTCGAAGGCTTAATCAAAGTTGGGTGTACTTATAAAAAAAGAATGTGTAATGTTGTTAGTTGAATTAAAGCAAAAATCTTCGATGTTAAATTATTCTTTCAACTATAGTTCAGTTAAGTCTTTACAGAAAAATTTGAAAATTCTAGAGTTTTTGACAAGGCAGTTGATGATTGGTTTGTTTTATTAGCTATTTAACTAGCGTTCTTTTGAAAGTTTTTGTTGCCAAATCACATGAAACTCTAGATTTGCATGACAAAACATTGTGCGACAATAAAACTCATAGAGAAAAATAAACACATTTGACACTCTGTGATGGACTTTTCCAGAAAAATCTTTTTGCAGTTGAATATCTAGAATTCCAACATGGTCTTTTCTTGAAAACAAGCCAAAGATTACCCAAGTGGTGTAGCCACAATGTTTAGTTTCCAGAGGAAGGAAGCTTAAGTTTTAAGATACTTAGCCTCAGCTTCTGGATATGAATTTGTTTTAGGGACCGTCTCAAAATGTGACGGAGACGAAGACGAAGACGTTTTTAGTGATTTTGCCAGCGGGTGAAGTATGATTGCGGTAAAAATGACCAAGCTCTCTTTTCCCATAGACCGTCACAAATATTCGCTCCATAATTCATTCAAATTCGGCCAAAAATTCGCCCAAAAAAGGCCGAATTTACCCACGGTTTCAGAAAATCAAAATAGGCCATTATCAACGTTAGAAAGTATCGGCTCTGCGTTTGAGCTGACTACAAAAGATCTTTTAGAATTATTTGGATAGATCAGACTTAGTTCTTCCACCTACTAAACACTTCTTATAACCTCAGTATTTCGTTCTTCAATACAAAAGTCTCTTAAAACTTAGTTTGGGTATAATATATATCTCAGTTCTTAGTTCTTCCAAACACGTTTCATGGACTAAAACTTCCATTCTTTAGTACGAAAGTGAGAAAATTGTTTGGGTAATCAAGGCTTCTTCGTCTCACCATTGATTTTTCTCATTTACATTTTGCAGGCATCCCTTATTTCTTCACATCATGTTGAACATCCTTTCAACGCGAAGTCGAGGTTTTAATCCGTATCGCATATTTTAGATGACAATCTCTCCTTACTGGGTAGACCAAAGTAAATTTGACTCGCTGTTTGGTTAATCAAAGCTTTTTAATTTCTTTGACGATGTCTATCGCATGTACCTTTACCAATTACCACGTGTGTATAAGAGATTCGAAGAAAATTTATAGTGTCTACTAAATTCGGCTTCACAAACAGCACGATCCTGGTAACTTGAACCCTGGATAACTCGAACCCTAGTAACTCGAATTCTAATAACTCGAACTAATTTTTTTTGATTCTCAATCGTTTAACACCGTATCATAACCACTCCTCGATAACTCAAATATTAGCGAACTCATTTCATTGGCCCCAGTGATTCGAGTTAGTTGGATTACACTGTACTTTTCAGTAACATTTCAGTAGATCTCTTCGCCGGATTGGTTTTTAGTAGAAGACAAGCTCAGTCCAAAACATACTGCCCCAACGTGATCTCCAGCATATATTTTTTCAAAGTAATCAAGATAATCTCACGGTCCATCTCAGAGTCTTCGCAAATTGCATTTCTACGTCTACTTATGTCTTTTCTTACTATTGCTTTATTGTTTAGTATGTATCTCAATGTTCTCGCCAGGGACATCAAGTCAACTGGTTGATCTTTTGACTCCCGTTTATGTATCGTGATTAGCTGGTGAAAGTTTGCAATTCCACTAGTTTGTCTCCGATGCAAATTGTTACAGCCTGTGTCCTCTTCATGTTTTATTGGGATTTTCAGATGATCCTTTCCCAGGCTAGTTTTTACAACAGCGTACAGAATAGCGCTTTGCCAATATCGATTTGAGAAGTATAGCTGAAATAATATCTCCAATTCGCCTCTGTTTTCATTTCCTTCGCTGGTTGAACGTTGTATTGTGTTGGCCTGCATCAGTGATATTTTATTACGCAGTAATTAAGAACTAAAAGATAAGGAGAAAAAGACGTAACGAACAAGTGATTGTCAATTAACGAAACATTTTTAAAAGGCATTTCCACTCTTTTTGACTTGTTATTTACATAATTTTCCCCTCTCTCCGATACATAGATCCCGGAGCTCCTTTTTAGAGCCCCCAGGCGTCTAAAAGTATCCGTTCAGGAGAAAATAAGTAGTGAACGCTATTTAAACCTCACTCTTCCACAGACGTTTTTTAGTGATTTTGCCAGCGGGTGGAGTATGATCGCGGTAAGCCCCCTTTTTCCCTTTTCACAAATATACAACAGAATTATCGGAAATTTTAATACTTTGGACCATTACATCATTGATTAACATTTTCTCAATGTAAAAAACCAACAATTAACAATTGAAAATCTTCAGATTAGCGCTAAGTTTTTGCTTGTGTCGTTTTTCCGGGCACCACGGGCCGTTGTTACAGGAATTAGACGAGTATAAGATTGAGTGTTCCATTGAATTTAAAAATGATAGCGTCAGCCTGAAATGTTAAAAAATATTGTTTGCTTAACGGAATTCGTATTGTCTAAGTTTTATCCAAGTATGGTAAATTGCAACCGGAATAACGGCTTTTTTGAAGAAAATAAAAGACTTTCGTTAAATATTGTTGTTAAGTTATCTGAGTCAGCGTATTAACAGCACTGATTCTACTTATGCACGTCCCTTTCCTTTAACAAAAAAAATCAGTATACACAACCCTATACACTAAAAAGATGTCAAAATCTTCTTGGTTTATCATTCCATGTCTAAAATACTAATCAAAGTACCAAAATGTTTGAAAGACTGTATCTTAAGTCTTCGTACAGCTTTCTTGTTTCTCTCTTCGTAACACAAAACTGCCATTTCTTTGACGGTGCCTCCGATAACTAAAATATTAATTGTTTTGATTTTTTGACAGAAAGATATCAATATTAAAAAAAAGTACAAACAAAATAAATAAATGAAAAGAAATGTAAAGTATTATTTATTTAAACAATTTTTATAAGAACTATTTTTACTGTAGTAAGAGGTTTTAAGAACAGTTTCGGACAGGAAGAAAAAGTCGTGCGAGCGACCACGACTGCCTAAATTGAAAAGTTGTTTAATCCTTAGAGCGCAGAAGACTTCACCAAACTACTGCTATGCCTGTGAAGGCCTATAAACTCCTCAATGCTTGAAAATCGCTCTCATTAACCTATATATTTTCTCAAAGACCTTAAAATAAGCTTTCTTCTCATACCAGAGTTTACTAGTTTGTCACTTTCCTGTGTCCGTGAATTTAACTTTAGAAATGTTGAAAAAACTCTCGAAACTTTGACCATTTTCAAAAGTTTGAGCGCGTTCTAAGGGCTAAGAAAATGTAAAAGATTGCACGTCCGATGTGCAAAAGATAGAGTATTCTTATTAGACGGGCGAAAGATCTTACACCTCAAATTCAAGCAAACGTGTATTGTCGCGGACGCGTGCGATCATAAGTCATTTCTTCCAGGCCTGGTTTTAGCCTCCGACGGAAAATAACATTAGGCTTTTCCAGAAAAAAACAGTATACTCTATGTTGAGGATATTCGGACGTCCAGGAGGTCTCACTGTCACAAATAGTGGACATCCAGGGGGTGATGCTTTGCTGAAAAGCGGATTTCCAGGGGGTCTCACCTGTAAAAATTGACAAAAAAGTGGATGTCCAGGGGGTCTCAATACGTAAATCCAGGGGGTTAAATTACTATTCTTAGACATCCAGGGGGTCATGATATTTTTCATGAAAGTCCATATCCTCAACAATGGGTGAACAAAGTTTTTCTAGAAAAGCCCAAGAAATTAACTCAATAAATGGAAATGTAAGAAATTATCAAAATGTTTTTGTGTATAAAGATCAATTCTCACTGTTTCAGTAGATTATAAAAACAGCCTTTAGGCTCTGTATTTATGCGTAGAACTTGAGAAATAAAACAGAAAATATCAAAACCTCAATTTTAATGAAAAACAATTCTCAATGTGTCATCTGTAGTCTACTAAAAAAAATTTAATTCATACTTTTTATTAACACAACGTAAAATTTTGCTTGCAACAGGTTATTGCTTCCAAAATTTTTAATATTCTTGAGGTTTAGCAAACTATGAGACCTACCTATCGCCGACCGAACTTATAATACCGATCATTTATACTGTTGAAGCTGGACTGGGCATACTAAGTTTCAGATCAACTGCGCAACGTCGAAGCTCTCGTAGAAATTGGTTTGCTTAAAACCTCGCTTATATCATACTACTACCTTTTTTATTAAAAAAAACAAAATCATTTTACTCTCTAAGATTTGCTAGTATACCCAATAAATAATTTCGAGATTTGTCACAGTTTTTTTCCACAAAGAGAAATCTCATGTTTATTTCCTTACTAGATTATGTTTACAAAATAACAGCATGTATAACACTACGGCCCTTTATTTATTGATTTTGACACTCAATATATTTTTCATTAAAGTTTCAATGTCCATGAAACGACGTTGTAAAAACGTCAGACTTACTCATCGAATATTTCCTCTCCCCTAGTAATTTTTGCGCCACGTCAGGCTAAAAACCATAGTCTCAGAGGGGCGTTTTCTTCAGTTTTAGATGATTACCCTGTTAGCACAAGATATCGTTTTGACGTCGTTCGACGGTCGCGCGACGTCATTTGACGTCAAAACGACGGTCTTATGCTGGCTGGGTAATTTTTTAATTCCCAGTGTCCAGAAGTTTAAATTAAAAATTTAGAAAGTGTTAAAATTATCTGTATTTTTCATATGATTTGTCGTCAAAATGTGCATTAAATAGATTACTATAATTTTTCCAAAACAGCAGCTTTTACAGTTTTACTTGTTTTGGTCGATGTAGCGATTATCCCCATATCGTGTTTGTTGTGTAAACTTTGGGTTTCCAATTTCTAATCCAAATCCTAATTTGATATTTTTTGACCTTATCAGTATGAATCTGAGATCACTTTTACACAGCTTTTGCACACTGAAAAAAGCTCGTTTATAGTAGGTAATGTCCATACCTGATTATGTTTCATCTATTTTTATGCCAAAATGCCCGTTCTTCTATGGATTGTTCTTATAATCAACGTGCAGGAACAATGTTAATCACTTAAAACCAATCGAGACCAAGCATTTTTTAAGAAATTCATCATTTTTGGCTTATTTCATGACCTGGTGCAAGGGACCCAGGAGTCTAGGACCGTAAAAAGAAAGTGTACCACATATGGAGCACTGGACCAATACGGGTTAAACGACATGCTACAAACGCCAAAATTGGCCAAAGTGTTGAAAATAAGCAATTTTTAGCCATTTAACCCCTTATATGGCCGGGCATTTTTAAAGAAATTCACAATTTTTAGACATTTTATTTTATTTCATGACCGGGGACAGCTCCCTGGCGCATGGGTCGCGGAGCTCCTAGGTGTCTAACCAGGGGTCTAGGGCCGTAAAAATAAAGTGTCCCACATATGGAACACTGGACCAATATTGGTTAACCCTATTTTAACTAGGGTAACAATACCTATTTTTTCTGGGGGGCAAAAGTGCCTCACCCTCCCTGACTCCTGAACTAGATGTCATTTCGGGTTGACATTTTGCCTAACAACACTATTCTATATTGGCTTTTCAAAAAGCAAAAAAAAAAATGAAAAATAGGTTTTTTTGTGCTGACGTCAGCAATTTCGTTTCAATTTACATCAGCAGCCTCCCCGAAAAGAGGCATTTTTCAAATAGCAATATCTCAGAGTAGGTACTTTCAAAATTCTTTCATAAGTAAACCATCAGATCAGTATGAAAATTTTTACTTTTTGCACTATAGTGCGTCAAACTTTTCAAAATAATTATTGTTTTACACCCCCATCCCACTTGGGAAAATTATGTAAAACCCCATAACTCTTGAACCAGAGTCATTCGGAGCTGAAATTTTGTATGCTAGCGCTAGTCTGTAATGTTTTTTTGAAAAAAAAAGAATGTGAAAGAATTCAATTGGTTGTGCTGACATCAATTGAATTTTCTACAGCAGCCTGTTTTTCTTTAATTGGTAATATCTCAGGATTGGAAAATGATTTTTCAAATCTGTTCATATCCTGAAAATATTTTCAAAAAGCTTTCATAATCAAACCGTCAGATTTGTATTAAAGTTTTTTCTTTTCCAATCATAACGCGCCAAATCATACAAAACTTTGTCTTCCGCACACCCAGCCTGCCACGCACAGTGCATGAATTTTTTCAAATTTTTAGAAATTATAGAAGATAGGCATAAACTCAAATTGGCAAAATTTCAACTCAAAATCTTCACTAGAAAATTTTTTATTAGCAAAAAATCCCGAAGGGATTAACCTAAAATAGGGTTAAGAACACGATCCAGCAAGCCTCAAGTAACCTAATTTTGCTTAACCTAATGAATGAGTCAGTATGATAAGCATAAATAAAATAGTCTTACATATTTTCTCAGTTATAACCCACGACGAGTTCATTATATCCCACAACTATATACAGTGGAATCATAGCCTTGAATTAGACTGTTCAACGAGAAACAGTCTTGCCATAATGGAACTTTCTATACTGTATACACTTTAACAAGAAAATTTATACAAATGTTTCACAAACATTTAAGCCGTCTGGTCTGTAGATTAAGTTCTCTTTGATAAAACAACAAACTTAAATTTTTTCTTACAACATTTTGCAGCTTTATGTACGCAAAGGAAATGCTAAGAATGAAAATATTATTTTTTGTGTGTCTTTGTGAACTTCCTTTCCCATATATATTAACTTGTTTTGTTTTTGTTAATTAATTAATATTATTTATTCTGTTTTGATTTTGAAATTTGGAATTTTTCCCCCCCTTGAATATTATTTTATAAAGTTTGTAAAATGAGTTTTGACTGTTCTTTTTCTATTTCTTTGTTTTCAAATCTTTAATAAAACAGAAAAAACTAATAGAGGTTTTATTAGAAATTTGGTGGAATTCAATCAGAAAACAGGTTTCTATAGCAGATGGAGCTGTGGTCGTTTATTTCAAAGGGAGGAGGGGCGTTACTTTGGGCGGTTTATCATTTGATTATTATGAATAAGCGATTAAGGCTTTTCCACCTTTCAAGCGTGAATGGTTTTTTGCCTTAAAAGAACACTTTTCAAGCATATTTGTCATTTTGAATAGAATTTAAGTCTTTGTTTTGAAAAGACATTATCTGTCATGAAATCATTAAAAAAGGAAAAGTGTAAATAAAGTAAATGTGTGTAATGTCACCTACAAAATCCGACAACAATCCTACAAAATTTTCACATCTCCTATTTCGTATACTGTAGTAGAATACATTACAGAGTAGAAAACAGTCAATAAGTTGGCATGTGACGTTCCACAAGAACAGGGATTTCGAAAATACCAATAATTATTTACTGGTAGATTTACCAGAACTCACTCACTGGTAGATTGAAGGCTCACTCGAAGATTACCAGTAAAACGTAAATACTAATATAAATACCAGTATTAAAATACTATTGGTAACTTGCCGGAGTATTTACTGGTGATAATAATAATAATGATAATAATAAATACATTGTTCTCTGCCTTCGCAGAATCCGTACGAAAGCACGCTTGTATGTAGGATTCAAATATAGCAAGAAGCTATATTATTCCTACATCCAAATAGTTCAATAAATAGAATAAATTAATAGATATGAATTAAGTTAATCCTTTCACAAGGTCACGCCATGCATCTCTTTTTTGGTTACCACGTTAAGGCTTTTTCACAGATATCGTCTCGTCATCTGCGTGTCGGTCTTCCTTTTACTGGTGACAACCAGTAATTTTACCAGTGAAATCATTCGCGTTTCCTTTTCCTGTGGAACTACACATATCTCAAAACATAAACCTGACATACGTATGAATGATGTGATTATATTTACCCAGGATAGCCTCTTCAGTTCTTCATAGACTGCTATCAATGAGGATCCTGCCTTCCTGGAAACACCTAAGGGCACCATGCAGAATTAACAGTGAATGGGATTCGACGTGCACCCTCTAAAAAGTGACTCATCCTTAAAATTAGCAACAAGCCAACTTCCGTCAGCGAAAAACTCGCACTCCCAACCGTGTGTTTTGGCTTTTCCAGAAAAAGAATTGTACCCTGAGGATATAGGAACTATATTGGGGTCTTCAATGAAAACTTTGTGGAAGCCACATAAGGAGAAACACTAATGAAATTCCGTAAATAGGAGTTGAGTCTAAATTTGTGACAGTCTATGGGAAAAGGGTACATAAAGCCGACCATATTTACTTGTTTACCTCTCAAAATCATGAAAAACGTCTGCGGAGGAGGTCATTTCTATTTAAGCGACACGTAAATAGAAATACACTCTTCCACAGACGTTTTTTAGTGGTTTTGCCAGCGGGTGGAGTATGATCGCGGTGAAAATGACCTAGCCCCTTTTCCCATAGACCGTCATATATTTCAGTTTACTGTCGTTAATGGAGTCGTTAATCAGAACGGTGGTACAGTGCTATAGCCAGGCGTATACTGTGCAATTATGGTCCAGGAATTTAACTTTTAATTTATTGTTTCCATAGGCTTAAGTTTACAAGAAGAAATCTTGGTAAGATTATGGAGGTTCATCTATTCTCTTGGCCCTGGTGCTGGCTTGAAAAGTATTCTGAACTACATCAATGGGAACACAGCTTGTTTACCGGCACCTCTAGCCTCGTTGCTGACCCTGTTTTGTGAATGTTCTTGCCAACTTATACCGTAAGTAACCCTTATTTAACAATGGGGCTTTACCAGGGGCTTTGCACATCTTATCGTCGGGAAAAAACCCGGGAAGAGTGACTAAATTTTCCCTACCAAAATTTTCCCCAATTTCCCATTTTATTTTTTATTTTTATTTTTTGGACTAACGCTTTTTCATAGTTTTTAATAGCCGACTAAGAAGTTTCAATTTTTTGAAAAATTTCTTTCTGCAGATTTACAGCATCAATGTCATTCTAATCGCTACTATATATAATACATGAACACATCGTGAAGAAGATTCATAGCGAATTGTTATATTGTTTTTAGTACAAAATGACTTAATAATGAAAATTTTGATCGAAAATTAAATGTTAGATGTCAAATTTGTTTTAGAATTTAGTCGGCGGAAGTGACAAGTAGGGGAGAGAGAATTAACTAAATTTGTTCCCCCGATAAACTTTGAAGCAAATCCAAAGAAATGCGTGTAGAAATTCAAGTCTACAAACACACCATGATGAAAAACAGGGAGTTCACCTTTAGAATACCGTGCGTTTCCTCGTGAAAATTCCAAAGAACAAGCTTGTCTTTAAACTGTTCTATTATTTTCTCAGTTGGTTAAGTCTATTTATTTATTGTTATTAAAAATCAGCCTCACTTGTCAGTCCGACAAGACATTTTTTAGGCAGTCTTCTTTCCAAGTCTTTTCATTTTCAAATTCCAAGTCATTCGAATTGCATTTGTACCCTTGATTGTTTGAGCGTTTTTTTTGTTGTTGTTTTTTTTGTAAATTTTCGCATTTACCGCTGGAATAAAATCCCAACTACCATAAAATTTCAAAGTAACAGGCTTTTTGAAGGTGATGCAGTGGGGTATGAGAAAGTTCCTATTTCGCATTATTCGAGTTTTCTATAGAAACGCTTGTTATAAATGTTTGGAAAAACGTCAAATCGAGACAATATTTCCTTGCTTAATCAAACAATTATAACAAGCGTTTCTATAGAAAACTCGAACGATGCGGAATAGGAACTTTCTCTATGTGAGTGGAATCTCTATAAAGAGGACACCATAAAAAGCGTACATCTCCATAAGACGGTCAGTAATTCAGTAAGGAACGTAATGATCTACAGCCAAACTCTCTTAGAAAAGTCTCTGCAAAGCGGACAATGTATCAAGCGGACATTCCTTAAAACGGAGAAGCTTTTCTGCGCCAAATGAAATTTCCCTTTCAATTTACGCTCTGGTAAAACGGACATACGATTAAAATGAAAAGTTTCACAAAAGTATCTATTATAATTTCAACACTTTCTACATTCACTAACTTTTGCAAAATCTTTTAGACATCTTTTTCATCTACTCTACAGCTTTCTCGACACCAAAAACGTCTATGAGACTGGAATGTCTGAGCATATCCCACTATTGGTTGCACCAAGTCTAAAAATTATTTTAGTTTGGATCTCTAAAAATTACCAATTGTGTACGCTTCAGCACTTCTTAGAGATTCTACTGTAATGTTTCTTTTTTTTTACCGATTACAGCATGCGTTTTGTCTAACGCTTAATTAACTACCTTATCGGCCCTTTTTACGCCGGCCCTTATTTAACTCCGGCCCTTTTTACGCTGGCCCTTAATCCGCCACTCCCGAATTTCGGGATAACGCCATTTAGGGCCGTGCCTTACGCCAGTTGCAGAATTACAT
>JAUBWS010053201.1:0-15009 GCA_032270445.1 Darlingtonia californica
CTGAAAAATTACAAAAAATTGGCAAAATAACCCTGAATGACCCTGAATTTGATTTCAGAAAATCACTAGACACCCTGCTATTATTAAATCATATTTATAAACTACTGAGTAGTATCTAACTTCTGTGAAAATTTGAAGTGATTTGATAATTTGATGGTTCAAAAGATATTGTCAATTCAAATTTATAATTTATAAATTTATTTTCAAGTTTATAAGGATCCTTAAAAAAATTTAAGGTGGTTCCGTCTTATGCCCCATAATTTTTTTATATGTAAAAGTCGCGAAGTTTCAAAGCGCTAGCATATACAGTTCCCTCCTTGCGGGAATATGGTTAAGGAGGGATACTGGACCGAAGGATAACGCTGTACCAATTGGGTTAACCGGCCAAATAACGCAGTACATGTTAAAAGTACAGTGATATTGAATGTAAAAAGTTATGATAGCTGTTTTGAGTGACAATACGGAGAAATATAAAGCCTGAAGGGGGAAAATGAAAACCCGAAAGAAAATTTCGATTCAATGTAAAAAAAATTTTTTGATAAATTTCCATGCCCTTAAAACTATTCCTATTTCTCGAGATTTGTGGATTAATGAAATTCCTTGCAATAAAAGATCTAACGTAATAAATAAAATTCCAAAAAATTACTAGTAACATAAACAGCATGGATTTGATACGCTGAATAATCCGGAAATTCCCACCATATTCTAAATTCCATGTTTGCTCAAAATGATCTGCTTGTTGGAAGGTGAATCCTGTTATCCTAATAATTTTATTTTCAAACAGTTAGATGATATCACAGTCTCTGTTTAACAGTGCATATTTCAAAGGCAATGAATAGATAAATTCACTAAATTGCAAAACTAAGAGATTCTTACGTGATCTGATGTCTCATTGATTGTAATTTGTTCCACGTTAGCAATCACCGTTCGAAAATTAACATACATGGTGACACAAAAAGTTACGCAATTTTCAATTCAGTATTCGTATCATCCTCAGGGACAGGGAAGGTCGTGAGTTCGAGTCTCACCCCAGTCCACAGTTTCGCAATTCTGTCAAATTGTGGTCGTTGCGCATATCAGTCGTGTTGGCACTTTCAATTCAGTGTGGCTCATAATATTAAGAAATTGATTTCCAGTGGCGTATGTGGATTATAACTTATTCCAATATTTTGTCTTTTCCGACGTTTATGAAGTTCTTATTTACGAGCCCGAAACTTTCGGCAGGTGGAGGTAATTACTAGGACTTCATTAAAGTTAATATCACCATTATTTATGTTTTTTGAAAAATTTTGAAATATCATAGATTAGTATTAATGTAGAGCTATTTTGCACCAACAAACGCAATCTTCAAAACCTACAGCTAGATGTTATAGTAATCGGTAATATTTGATTTTATTACGTAATTCGTATAATATTTCTCTTTCTGCATAAACACAAAAAAGGACTAGGAATAATTTGGAATATTTGTAGAATTTTCAAACCAAAAAACAGCTTCATTGAAACTGTTTAAAACGTCTTGCATTTTTTAGAGAAAAATTCTCTCACAGTACGGATAGAACAGTTATACATTTTGATGATTTTCCTGTCCCTTTTAATGGGCTGTATGATATGAACAGTGCCCGCGTGTTGTTCCCTTTTTCTTCATTGTTCTAATAATAACATTTTGGAGAAAAATTAGATTAATTTCTTATGCTATTTTTTATTCAGATCGGACGTGGAAAAGAAGTCATTATTTTGTCATACCAGGGGTTTTGAATGATTCATTGCACAAATATTTGCTTACTTTGTAAATTAAATTTAGTGCAGATGACACTTGGAAAAAATCATTTCTTGTGTAAGATTCAGTTTTGATTTTGATCATCAACCCTTCAATTTCCGACTGTAGATCTGATATTAAATTTTTCAGCCTATTTAGCCTGTCAAATAAATATTTCCTCTTTTCAATCAACGGGTTTTCTTATCTTTCGCAAGTAATTTTTCGGTTTCTTTTACGTCATTCTCTTCAAAAACGTAATGAAAATCAATTCTATTGACATCCTGCGTTATTGGCATTATATTTTTTGCTGCTATCGTAAATTATTTTTCTGCGATATTTTACATGGAATCACTAAGGAAAAGATCCTTCTGGTCCGTTTTTTGCTTCTACGGTTTCCGATTATCCATATCTCAAACGCAATCTTTTTGTTTTGTTATTTCAATTCGCGTCAACTAAATTGTACAAATTTTTTCCAACGTTTTCCAGTGCAATTATAAAGTAACATGAATTTTATTTAAAGCCGTTGTGTTGTTTCTTGCTTTCAAATGTTTGTTTCCACCCTACGAAGAGATTCTTTCGTTTTGTCTTTCTGTATATTCCATGTTGATTTATAAAATAATATTTTAGTAAAAAAACAACATTAGAATCTCAGCTTTGTGTCGTTTAAAGTTAAAACTGTACATTTATGTAAATGAAATTACAAACTATTAATCTCATACCAACCTCTTCTTCCTTCCATGCACGGCCACGATTTTGCGGCTGCGTATATTGATTTCCTCTATCCAGTGGCAAATTGGCTAAATCAGATTCAGCGCAATATATGCAATACGTTGTTTCAACGTAGTCTTCTAAAGACTGTTAATTGAAAAAATACAGGTAACTGATTCTAAACCAGGGGCAGAAAATGTTAATTGTTATTTCATTGTATCAAGATTTTCCGACTCCCTGTCTGTGAAATAAAAAATCGTGCTATTAACAATTAGATATTAGATTTAAGCAATCAGAGAATTATTTTTTGAATTACAATAAGTACTGTCTGGAAAATTTATAGAAAGGTTGGTTGATGGACTACCGTAAGGTCTGCCTACTGATGTGTATACGAGTCGTAATGTGAATATACAAAACGTTCATGCAATATCACTCAACGTCGCATTAATGTTGAGTAGACAGCTTGTAAATTTTAGTGCGAGATAGGAGAATTTTCACTTGCAACAAAATTCTACTTCAAAGAGGTTTTTTCACAGCCATTGAAAACCTGCAATTTTTTGTTTTTCAGTTATTCGTTGGAGTAGATGTGAATGAAGATGGAAAAATCGATCATGGCGATCTTGAAATTATAAAAGCTAAAGAAGATTTGCAGGTAGGTGGTACAGCTGTACATAGTATAAGAACGAACGAACTTTGAGGCTTCGATTTGTAGAAATATAGAAGCAAACCAGGGGGAACCTAAACCTCATCTGAGTGTCAAAGAATTGGTGGGAAGCTTGTCAAAATTACAAGGCTTGTTAATGCACTAAGAAATTTGTGAAAATTGTTGAGAGTCGTTACCCTTGAACTATAATCTGACCACGGAATTATGAAATAGCAGCAAAGGATAAAGCACGTCTAGCACTTTGAATTACTTGATTTATTAAACAGTATATACTAACATATTAGGCTCGGGAAATTTGTACTTGTCATGTTCGTGAAATTTATTCAAATAGTAAACAATGATATACTTTAATGTCGGAAATTTTCGCGGATTCCCTTCAATCCGTGAAAAACATTTTTCTTCCCTAAACCACGAAAATAAGTTCAACGAAAAAAAACTACCTTTAATTCTAGCGGAAAACTTGCATTCCCATCTTGGATATCATTAAATGATAAAAAATTTATGCTTTCTTCCTGGTTTTGACCCATCTTTCCCAAATAAAAGAAACAAACCCGCGAAATTTTTAAATTGGCTAAATGTGCGAAAAATAAATGCCCTAATATGTCCCAAATTCCGCAGTTCGAGCGATCCGCGAAAGTTTCTGACATTAAAGTACCAGGAGTTGTAAAATTTCTAATAAAAAACTTTTTAAATAAAACTTTCAGCAGCCGAAAAGGTTGGTTGGTTTACAAGTCAACGAATAATTTTTTTGCATTTTCATTAAAAATATTTAAGACTTCGCGATATACCCTACTTAGGTCTACTTAACTTAAAGCACGCATTTGTCACCTGAAAAATCTGAGATGGTGTGGCTTTCCATTTCATTCAAGACTTTTTTTGTCGTAAAATCAGTAAAGGCTATATCTATATTGTTTTGTTTAAATTATTGTCTTGACTTTAAGCATCATCAAATAACATAGTGAAAAAATTGTCGAATTAATCAAAATTTAGCGGACAAAATTTCCGAATTTTTTCCAACCACTGAACATACCAAAGTAATTACTTTAACAGCCGAACTTTAATTTAAGTTTTTAATTCTTGCGTTTCTTCATACAAACTGATTGATAACTGACCCTTGATAGTATTATAATGAAATGGAATTAATAAATAGTAATTATGTCACTACAGCCCGCACAATTTACGTCATTCATTCACCTCTCGCTGAGAATGATGTCAAACTTTTTTTTCTCTATTTTGTTGAAAAACGATGTAGACGGTATTGAAAAAGTAATTATGTGATAGAATCGATAATAATAAATATTTATATTAACTATTATTGGCTTATACCCCAACCAAGTGCAGTGAATCAAAAATCAAAAACGTGTCTGAGAAGCTTTTAATGTTTCCAACTACCACTCAATATTTTTACTTAAACAATTTTCGGTGCGTGTGTTGCCCAAGTAACAAGACACACGATTACGAAATAGGAACGTCTCATTGTTGATCAACACCCCATTCAAACACCCATCATCCAGTAGAATAATATAGGATACATTACCCGTCTCTACCTCCGCTGTTTGTTCTATATAAAGGAATTTTCTCCTTTAGTTTGTGTAATAAATCATAAAATCTGTTAAGATAAATTAGCAAGGGTTGTTAGAGAAGGATGGCCAACTTTTGTCGTTTCTTGTTTCGTGGCACAATAAAGAAGTTACTTAGCTTATAACTCAGACGTCCAGAACTTTGACACCAAGTTACCAGTAAGATGGGACACTGAAAGAACAATGTAGTATTGAAGAAGTTATCCTGGATAATTGTGAACCCTAATCCTCTTTTATTTAGGTTGTTCACAACTCTTAAGATCTGGCTAGTCGTGGGTTACTTTTAACCACTCAAGTGCCAATGACAAAAATTTTCATGGAATTTTAAATTTTTTACAGTCCTAGACCTTTGGGTAGGCCTGGGACTCCTCATGCACTAGGGTCAAGAATTAGATCTACAAAGATTCCCAAAAGATTTGAAATTCCCGACACAAAAGAGGTTAAACTGTCTACAATTATTGAAAAAATGATAAATAAGTTAATGGTTTTCACCAAGAATACCAAGGTTGCATCAAGAGGTAAACAGTGTGGGCCTTACATAGATTTGTGGAATTCGAAATACAGTAGTGTAACTAGTACTATCGTAAATATTATGTTATAGGATTTAGAGATACTAATTAACCGTGAAACAGCTGTTATTGAAGACTATTTTGAAGATCTTGTGGAAGATATGAACCAAGGTAAAATTCATTCTGAAACTTCGTAGGTTTTGAAGAGGTGACGGATTTTCCCTTTTCAAGAAGTCCTGTTCGATTCATCTCATCCCATAGTTTTGCAGTCAAATCGTGGTTGGTACTCTCTCAGTCGTAACCATAGGTTGGTAAAACCCTCTCACATACATACCAATGAAAAAGCTTGTTAATTAAGAGTTTCACACGATGCAAAGTTTATAGCAACACTCAGTGCTATTGTTATTGGAATACTGCTTTAAAAATGAAATATACATTACCAACAGGCCCAACAAGAAAGTTATTTAATGTCAGTGAGTTGAAACTCACCTAAAAATAACGATTTACGAAGCTTATTCATGGGGTTCATCTCTTTTTCATGTACCAGAATTGTAAAACCATTCCTATCAAGATTTCGTTTTAATTCGTTTAGAACGACGGCGGAAGAAAGAAGAGCAAACCAAAGACGAATTGTAAACTTTTTTCTTTCTTTTCGTGGTAGGAAATTCTTCTTAGATTTTACACAAAATTTATTTATTGCCACAAATAGACTTTTTTTTACTTATTCTTTTAAATTTCTTTCTTAAGTTGCTTTGCGTGCAAAAACTTGATTTAAAGTTTGATATTTCAATCAGTAATACATCGGTGTGGATATGTATATCTGTATTATTTAAAATCCAGAATATTTTATGAAAATTTTTGATTTTTTTCAAAATTTGGCCGGCCTAGGAAGGTTGTTTTTATCATTAAGAATTTGAGAATTTGAGAAATTATGTTTCCAAGGTAAGATTAAGTGTCTTTTTAGATCATATCCGTAAATCCTGCACTAACTAGATGTTCGTTAATAATAAAAGGGTATTCTACTGAACTAGTCATTTTGATGTGCATGAAGGTTTCGTGACCGAAATTAAATCAACCGGATGACTTTACCAGATGTATGTGCAACACAACATATTTTTATAGACTCATTCTTGTGATATATTAGGAGTTTGTTATTTGTGCTCTCTATTTTTCCCATATAACTTTTTAGGTACGTTGTAGAGTTTATATTATATTTTAGGCTTGTAGGAGTTTATAAGATGTAATTATTCTGTTCAGTTAATTTGGATGAAGTAAACTTATCCAACGATAAACTTGAAAAAAAATTGATAATGTAGTTTATTTTGATTTATGACGAATAAAATTCTCAATTGCAGTTGAATATTTTGACATAGCTGACGGTCGTTACGAGCGGAAGTAAAGGTTACGGTGCAGTCCAATACGAGCAGTATGGCATATTCAACGTCAAATAAGTTCGGCATTTATTATTCAGCAATGCTTACGTAACTCAAGTATCGGGTGGACGGTTCGTTTAATCCTTTCCTGGAAAGAAATCAGATGCCGATGCACCTATTCATTTTTCTACCGTTCATGCATTGAATTATTTATTATTCGACTCATTATAATTAATCTATTAAATGCTCTTTAATGATCTAGATGATCTTGAGGAAAGCCTTTATTTTTTATCAATCAAAATAAATTAGTTTAACTTTTTTTCAAGATTTTCAATATTTATTTTTGTACTAACTAGGGAGGAATATTATATCAATGAGTGATGTGAATATTTTTGTAGCTGTAATTTTTTTAAAGATTAGACTTTTTGGTAATTCTAGTTTTTTTCTTTTGTACGTTAAAGAACTATGAAGATTTAAACAAGACTTCTGCTTGCTGCGGATGGAAACGATGTGAAAAGGTCTCGTATAGCGCCCTTGCTACTGTGAATAGAATTTTCTTTCCCCAACGCCCCATCTGAAAGTATCAAAACTATTCATTTGAACTAGGACATTTTTTAAACATCCAAATTATGTTCTACTTCATTTCATTCATACTCCCAACCTTCACTGAACCTTTTTTACGTTTACAATAAACTACTCTCAAAACAGTACACGAGTTTACCAATTATTTCAATGTTCAAATTGACAGTTTCTTCTGAAAACTCTTAAAAAAAGTTTTAAACTCCGTGAATTTGAAATTCTGCTCACAACTTAGATTTTACAAGGAAAACGTTAACAATGGCGAATTAAGAATCTGGTTGAGCTAGCCGCAATATCAATCCTGGTCAATTTTATGTGCGGAATGTTATTTCCCTGAAAATATCTCGTGATGAATGAATGGAACACTCTCGATAAGAAAATAGTATTAATTACAAATAAGACCGTTATTTTTTCTTTCGTCTGTAATAAATAGTTTACTTTATAAAATAAAACTGTGATATTATTTAGTGGTTATAATGCCTTGTACCTCCTTTTTGTCACACTTATGACTTTTTTCTTGCACATTAATTGATAACGGAACCTTCCTGTAAGCTTACTACCAGTACTGTGGATCATCTTTTTCTTCGATTTAGATATTTTTCAGACGTCAAATTGCTTATCCTCTCTCCTGTTGCTTTCATACCGTTTTTTGGTGTTTTTCTCATTCTTCTTAAATAACTTCATTGGCTATTATAGAGCTATTTTTTAACCGTTACTTGCATATTTCATAAATTACTACGTGATTGATTGACTTTATCGAAATATTTCGACAAATCAAATTGACCTTTCATTTCATGTTTTATGTTAAGTACGTGTTTTCCTTAACTTCTAACACCTAAAAAAACGTAAATGTTAAAAATGTTAAGTAACTTGTTAAAAATTGATGGAAGATATTTGAAATTTTCAGCAGAAATCGTCACACTGGAATTTTTAATTTAAATATTTTGACACCCTACCTAAACGGCATAAGCGGCTTTTGACAAAAAAATTGAAATATTTGAAATTATTACCATGTATCAATAAGTAGGAGTGTCAAATTGTATCGGGAATAAATGATCAAAATATTTCAGATCCTTTTTCGGAAAGACTTCATTGAGTAGTACTTGCATACAAAACTCACGCCAGAGTGACGTCTGGTGGTTTGGTCTTTCACCAAGTGGGAGGGGTGGGTTGAAAAACATCATTTTGAAAGTTTTGGTGCGCTTTAATGCTATTAGTAAAAGATTTTAATGCAAATTTGCGACATTTTGAAATTATGTTCAGAAAATGATGTCAGATTTGAAAAATATTTTCCCGATCTTGAGATATTGCTTTTTGAAATATACCACATATTGGGAGACCGCTGATGGTATAAACCAAAATACTGACGTCAGTGCAAATGAAAAATATTACCGAATTTGTTGTCCTCTAAAAAAGTATTATAGAATTATACTATCATGCAAACTTCATTCAAAAGTTATATCTTGTTCGGGGGTTACAAAGGGGGCTGGAGGCACTTCCATACACGCAGAATATCTCTACGCAAGATGAAATAAGGTTTAAGTAAAAATTTAATTTCGAAATTCCAAAAAACTTTTCAAAATTGTCTACGCCTTTTTAGTTTGATTCTGCAGAAGCTTGGAAAAAATATTTTTCCACATTCACAACTAAAAATGTTATTAAAACCATTATTGTTAAAAAAAGGAAATAATCAGCGGATAAGGATTTTAATCATGATGTATTTATGTAAAATAACGTTGGTCCAAAATTTCAATCGTAATTTCCAACAGAAAATCTTATAGAATTACGAACGTCTTCCGGATCTTACACAATTTGAAAAAATTTATTGCAATAATAAGTTGAATATTTATGTATGACTGATTTGTCAGGCTTGACGCATGTTGCTGATGATAATTTTTGATAAAATTCCTGCAATATTTTGGAATTTTTTCCTGACATTAGAGAATTTAAATTGATCCTTAAACTTTTTTTATCGGTTAAATTGTAACAAAAGAATTTTTGTTTTATGATTTGAATAACCGTTTTGTAACTTGCATTTTCTTGTGCTAAGACAATGTCGAATTGATTGGCCTTTTTCATTGGTCCATTGGATTATTAAGACCAATTTTTAGGATAAAAGATTTAGATTGTCGCTTAATCCACACATGAAATATAAAATGTTTAATAAATTTTTCATCTATGATTTATATCTTTGTTCAAATAACATCTTGCCTTAAATGCTTGATTTTTATACCCATTTCTGAATGTAATATCTTTGCAATAAATGCATAGTTTTCACCCAACTTCGTCCACTATTGCAGCAGAAAGTAATTAATTATTTGTTATGGATAATAGAAATTACGAAATGATTTTTACAAATTTGTAGGATTTTTGTCATTTTTGAATGGTTAATCAAATATACTTCCGGGTTTTTGTAGTATTTTTACTCAAAGCATTTATTATTTGAGTTGGTTTCATACAACATTTTTATTCTATTTTTTCTCATGCTCTTGTCTTTTTCCATCAGCTTGTTCCTTCTCAAATGCAAAATTCAAAATGCTCAGCGCGTTGATGTATATATAACTATTCTATTTACAGCAGTTTTGTGTCTAGAATTATTTCCGCCCAATTAACAGAAGACCGTTATACTTCACGTATTTCAGCAGACGCGCGCTCAAGAGCTAACTGGAGTGTCCTCCAACAGTGTCATCACCAGCTCTGACTAACTGGAAAGATGAGATATGCTGCTAGGTCAATGTTAGCTCTCATTATTAATAAAAGTTCTTTTTTGAATAAGTGTTTTTTAATGCCATATGTAATATTTTAATATATCACTTTATACAAGCATAAAAGTGAGATTCGAAATTGTCTTAGCACCGGAAATTCTCTGGTTGAGCCACTCTAAAATATTAAACAATAACAGTATTAAAATCATGCCAAGTGGGATTTAATACCATCATAAGTAAAAGAAAAATAGATACACTGTAACAATAGGTCCGAAGTGTTGGTATTAAAAAGTGGTATTAAGAGTGAAACTAAAAGGAAGAAGTATGAATTAAATTGCTTTTTGTTTCAGATATAAGATAAGAAAGAAAAACAATTTGGAAACGTTTGAATGGATGAACTCATTATAAAGTTTGCCATCAGGTTGTAAAGACGTCAAGATGGAATTTTGTGGATACAACTCATGAACTACAATGTATCATATTGTACAATTTCTTGACTTGATCATTTAAAATGGAAGCAAGGTACGTGAAAGTATACGGCAAAGCTTTTTACGTAGATTATACAATTTAAACCACAGACAAGGAAGTAATTACCTTAAGTCGTAAGCAACTTAAGTACAAATAATAAACATATGTAACACACTTATGGACCATTAATCCTCGATGTGGCCCTAGGCCACAAAAAAACGATATATTTATTGATTATCTTTTTTTTTAGTTGGTTTGGTGTATACCAAACGTAAGATTCTCTGTGTCTTAAACCGTTGTCTTCCCACGTTCCGAGAACGTGTTGTTATATCACAATCGATATTATAGCTGCATAACTAAAAGTAACAACAATATCTTTAACAAAATTTACGTTGAGCTGTTTTGAACAGGATATAATAGCAGAGGTATAGACATTTATTTTCAACGAATATATTCGTTATATCTCTCCGTTTTGGTGAGTTTCTTGATATTTTTAAAGAACGCCTTGCTGAGAACGTAACGAGAGCTAGAGAATAGAATTTGTTTAAGTCTGTCAAAGGATCCATTTTGAAAGTTTTATATTTTTGCATTTCACTCGTATAATTCGTAGCCTTCTTTTTTGAAAGAAGTCGCGCTATTTATTTCCCAATCTGTTCTAATTTCCTATGCTCTGTTAGGGACGTTGGTGATAAAAAGAAAACTGTCAAATAAAACACTATGTGTAAAATTATAATGACATTAGGAGAGAGAGTTTTTTATTGAAAGTTTAAGGGCACAAGGATATCTAGTTGATTGCTAACGGATATCTTGTTAAGGTGGCCCTGTTACGTGTAGTATCCAACCTCCTTTGACTTTGATGACATCATTTTGCGTGATACGTCAAAGTACTCTGGACTTTTAAAAACCACTAAAGCTTGCGTGTGAACACAGCTTCACTCACTTAAATAAAATCAATAGGATTTTTCACTCGCCTGGGTGTCTGTTATTGTTACCTTTTAATAGTAATAAGAAGCAAAGAAAAAATTCTTTTTTTTGTAAATGAAAATATCAAAACACAAAAAGTATATCAATGAAAATTAATGATCAAGGTAAATTAATTTTTGTTTTGAATTAACCATTACCTTTGAATAGGAAATCAACAGAAAAAATTTTCTGTCATTAAACAATACAAACGTATAACATCAATTGCTCTATTTATTATGTTGTATAGAAGGATAATTAAAAGAAGGAACAATAATTTTCCCAAGAAGAAAAAAAAAAGACACTGAAACTTTTATGTTGTTGACTAGCCTCTCTTCCGTGCGCCCTCCGTCTGTCTATAAATAGTGAGGATACAGCATAATTGTTTATTGGTATCACGATAAGGTCGAGAGCAGTCTCTTTTCAAGTTAAGATTTACATGTTTATAACTACATACTATTAATAGTGAGAGATTACATTCATAATTAGCAACAAGATATTTTTAACATTAAACAAAATTTTCTGAAATGGATATGA
Organism: Darlingtonia californica; assembly: GCA_032270445.1. Classification (NCBI taxonomy): domain Eukaryota; kingdom Viridiplantae; phylum Streptophyta; class Magnoliopsida; order Ericales; family Sarraceniaceae; genus Darlingtonia; species Darlingtonia californica. Next base: position 11,840 of record JAUBWS010053201.1, read on the forward strand.
AATTATTTGGGATAATTATAGTTCAAGTAAGTAGTGATTTTCGGTGGATTATAATTTCATATTTTAGATTTGATAGACTTGACTCTCTTGAGTAATTCAAGTTGTTTTAATTAACACAACCGGTAATCGGTTAAATTTGAAAGGTAGAAACCTTACCAATCATTTCTTGACAAGAAAATATTGTTGATAAATTATTGCTTTGCCATTAGTAGAAGATGACAATTATCTAATTAGGTGCTTTAAAAAATAATTGATTTAGCCACTAAATTTTGTTTGTTAACTTGATTACCCTTTTTTTACGAACAGGTTTGTTTGTTATATGGACCATATACAGTGGATTGCAGACCTCAAATCAGATTCAGCATTCTACAAGTAAAACGTAACATAGACAACATTTGGAAGGACTTTGACAACTCTATTGCAACTAAAAAAGTGAAGAAGAAAATCAAAACACGAAGTGATACAACACCAAGTGTTTTTGCTTCAGATACATTCAGTAATTGTAGAGCAGTTCGACTGACTCCAGGAGAATCCTGTAGGAATTTGGTTGTAGAAAAAGGTGTTGTGATGGGATCTAATATGGAACTTCTTGGTGAAGATGGTAAGTTATCTACATTCTTTCAAAACCATAAGCATTTTATATAGCATTTTTGTGTGTCTAATCAGTTCAGTTTTAGTGGTTTTGAAACTGATGATAGATTGCTTTGCTCTAATACTGATCTTATCAGCTGTTGAGACGTGAAACATTTTAGAAATTTAATTTTTAAAAATGTTGATAAGGTAAAAGTGCGATATGAAATCGAAATAAACTCTTCTGTGGAAAATGCCGAATCATCAGCTACAAATATTTAATCGTTAGCGCAGAGTGAAACAAACTATTCTGACGTCAGCCTTAAGCCACTTCTTTTTCTTTCCTATTATTTCATTTGAAAAGATTCAGACAAAATATCTGACATATTTTCTCTATCCTGATATCAGTACAACACACACATACAAATAACAAAAATATCTTTCAACGATATTTCCGATCTATGATCCTTCATGTATAACTACTCATACTCTTAAAACCTCTTTTACATAATTCAAAAGGAAGTCTGTCATAATGGTGCATTCTTTCTTTTCTGATTAAGATTTGATGCATTACCCATTTAGAATCCTTTGTTACTTTCCTTTTTTAGTTATTTTGTACTAAATGTGGTTTATTTTTGGATTTAGGTATCTTCCAAGTTGAAAGTTATGGTACAAGTGTTGTCCGGTTAAAATATGTGAAAACAGGAGAATATTTGGCTATCAATGATCGTGGAAAAGTATTCGTTACCAAGGTAAAGATGCCGGTGTGTCTTTTTAAAATAATATAGAATATAATATATAATACAATAATGAAATATAATAATATAAAAAAACATTGAATTCTAAATTGTGAAATTTTATCAATTATTGTGTTTTTGAATGTTTGTAAACTGACATCATCGGTAGACCAGTTCTATCGACACAATTATGTTGTTACCTAAATTCATTAAAATTAAAATCCCAACTCCTCAGAAGTTGTCATACCTTCAGAGTAGGACGTTAATTAGTACCACTATTCTTTGTTTACTACTGTAAACGTTTGTGGTCCACTTAAACAGGCCAACATTATTACATGCAACATTTTTTGACATATTAGAAATGTGTTGAATGTTGAAATGTTGGTTGAAATTATTGAATCTATTTACATGGAGATGGTCTGTTAGTAATTTATAAAAATCACAATACCCGTTTTCTTAATTAACCACTTTTTGTTTTTTAGGACAAATCAAACTCTGAGAATTACTTTGTCAATATGATTGAAGAACAAACATTACTGTACACCTTTGCATCGTGGAAATACTACATGGAGCAGGATTATCATGACCTCTTTCTTGGGATTAAGAGGAAAAAAGGAGGAACTTGCAAAGTAATAAATGCTAGAAGAACAAAACCAGATCAAAAAAATAATCAATTTGGATGGGATGAAAGGAACATTGAGCAAACAAAATATTGCAAAAAAAATTGAATTGAGAAACTATGGATCCATCGCCTATCTTAGACTTCCAGAACTTATTTCGATGATAGCTACCAAATGTTTTGTTTGAAAAATTAAATTAGATATACGTAAGGAAAATAGCTTTGATAAATTACTTGTGAGATATTTTAAGTTTATAAATTTATGAATATTTATGATATATAACTATTTATAACTATGCCATTAGGTTTATATATTTATTTTCAATCGAATTACATTGATTAAATTACTTTATTTATTTGTTAATTGAATTGAAAAATGAAAATTTGAATTCAAAAAACATAGAATTTGAGAATTTGAAATGTTTGAAAATTTTTTGTATTTTGTATTGTTATTATCGAAAAATGAGAATTTGAGTTCAATTGACACAAATTTGAAAGTCAATTAATTCACCATACCAGTATAGAGATTTCTACTGCACTTAGATTTTGTATTTATTTCTGCTATAAATATATTGTACATAAAATATATATTATTAAAGGGAAATTTTTAAAAAAAGGAAATGTATATTTATGATGATTCATATTGAATAATAGTGTTTATATTTATTGAATTATATTTTACATGAAAAGCAAATAAAAGTAGTTATTTAAAACACAAAAAGCAATCTGATTTTTGCTCAAGTAACAAAGTCATGAATTTTCACCATATTTGAAAGTCTTTCTTGCACTCTTTTTTTATATGAACATCTGATTTTATAACTTCGCTTCAGCTACTTACGAAAAGTACTGTTAAACATTTTTAATCATTATTTACCTTAGACTCATATTGTTTACTTTCAGTATATTTCAGAATGAGTAAATTGAGTCCATTTCTTATTGTATGTCATTGACAAGGTTTCACGGTTTAATTTTACTTATTTTGTTTCTTTTTCAAAATTTAAATCGGACTTTTAATTACATTAATTAAAGTTCTATCTGTTTAACGATTGTTTTATGCTGGGTTTACATAACATTAAGGTCTAGTTTCGTTCCAATTTGCATCACACTTGCTTTTTCATTAAATAATTTTCCAAACAACTTTTTTGAATATTGTATGACCATTAATTAACCTTACCTTACCTTACCTTACCTTACCTTACCTTAATTCACCAAAGGCAAATTTTTTATTACTGTTCAAAATGTTA
>JAUBWS010053212.1:0-14460 GCA_032270445.1 Darlingtonia californica
AAAATGATATCTACTGTAAAATTTTGGCAGCCGTAAACCTCAAATATTGTTAATTTAGCAAAATTAATATATACCGTTTTTCCAACAACAATGATATCTACTGTAAAATTTTAAAAGCCGTAAACCTCAAATATTGTTAATTTTGCAAAATTGATACCGCCTTTTATCAAAAATGATATCTACTTTAAAATTTTTACAGCCGTGAACCTTTTTATAAACAAAGAAGTTAAAGGAAAATTCTGTGTTTATTTCATAAATGTTCTTAAAATGTTAGATTAAATTTAATGGAAAGAAATCGCTTCTGGGTCTGTACTGTAGCATGTATTTTATTTCGATAATGTTCAGGTCGTGACTATACGTCAGCATTTAGCTGACGTTCTTCAAAGTGAAAATGAATGGAGAAAAGCTGCTGAAATTCTCGTGGGTATACCCCTTGAAACTGGTCAAAAGTAAGTTTGATTTGACTTTATTAAATTTTAATATCAATGGAAAGTGCAGATTATTCAAATGTTTTTTACTCTTTTTTGTAAGATCTTACTGTCGAAAGTTCGAGGATTAAAACAAAGTATTACTTTACTTTGTCATACCAATATGTTTGCTTTACCTTTGGTGTGGCTTTTCCTTAAATTTTTTAATGTCAATATCTGAATTTTCTTTTTGGTTAAATAAACAGTAGATACTGTTTTGGATTAAGTTATGCTCAAGTCTAAACAGGGTTGCTATAGTCCTGGAAAGTCAGGGAAAAAAGGGTCTTTTTCACACTGGTCAGGGAAAATCATGGAAAGTCAGGGAATGTCAAGGAATTTTGAAAAAAGTCAGGGAAGAATTTAAAAAAGTCAGGATTCCTTCTGATTATTTTTTAGTATTAGAAAAAATAGATAATAAATAAGCATTGCGTGAACCAAAAGATGATATTACAGTAAGGAGGTAACCAAGTTTCGTCTACTGGGTCCCTCAAGTGTTTAAAAAGTGTTTATCAAACGATTATATAGAGGAGGTCCTCCCGAGGAAGAGGGAGGGGAGAGGGTGGGTTAAACACTTAAAATTAGCCTTAGTTAATTATTGGCAATTTTAACCCCTGAGAAGCTGTTGAAAGTATTGAGCTCAGGGCTTTTGGATTCTCCAGTGCATTGTTCTCCTTTAAAATTTAGTCACAAATCTCTTTGTTCTATGTATGTAGGTTCTAATATAAGATGTTGAATTTATCTCTACTGTCTTATTACAATTTAGACAATACCCTAATAAGTTCAAGCTGGAAATATATCTAAGAATAGCACAGTTATCTTTGGAGAATGATGACCCAGTACAAGCAGATATCTATATTAATCGAGCTTCACTTCTACAAAAATCTGAAGAAAATACAGATCCTCTAACCATTACTTACAAGGTATATAAATTTATAATTCTGCTCTGATATTGTTTATCGTTTACGTATTAATTTTAATAATTCAAGTAGGCAAGGCATCCTATAGAAAAAAAGGTAAGCATTTTTTTAGAACTAAAAACTTTATCGTGCCTCATTTCCCATTTCTTTTTTTGGATTTTTTGTCGGAGCTTTATTATACAGAATTATTTGCAAAATACTAATGAGGTAATTCATGATTTGGTATTGAAATTGTTAAAGAAGAAAACAAGACACCGTTTCTAATATGGCTCAACGGAACATTGGGTTATTTGACGTTTCGAATTTTAAGTTCTAAGATGTCGTTATGAAGTTACTTCTGTGCTGAGATTGGATTTTTGAAATGTCTGACCAAGTAAATTTACTTGAGGTAACTTTTCTTTTAGGTTTGTTACGCACGTGTGCTTGATTATCGCCGTAAATTTATTGAAGCAGCTCAACGCTACAACGAACTCTCGTACAACACAGCAATTGCTGATCAAGAACGAATGAATGCTCTTAAACATGCTCTCATTTGCACCATCTTGGCCTCGGCAGGTAAGTTGCTTTATGAAAATGAAAACACGGTTTTTTTTCTTACGAAACACGAGAATAAGAAACACGAGGCTTAGATTAAGAAACAACTAAAAAACATGTAAGAAACATTACGAGGCTAAGATTAGGGAAAAGTGAAAAAATGTGATGTTTGATACAATCTTTGCATGATATTTTTACAAACCTACAAAAAAACACTTCTCGTTTTCAATTAAAGTACAAATTTTGATGCTGTTTGAACTATTCATGATCTTTTTTTTTTCTCAGCATTTAGAGCATCGAAACAAGTTGTAGAAAATTTCTTACAAAAGGAAGTCTTTATTTGCTAAGAAACATTTAAGAAACATTTAGGCTGTTGAAATATTAAGAAACTTTTAGGCTGCTTCTCAATGTGTTTCTTAAGAAAAAAATCGTGCAGATGAGATTAGACAATATCTTCCGTTAAAAAGAGTGTTAGGGTTATTAGTCAAAAAGCCAGGACTGAGTCTTCAAAACTATGTGTATTCCCAATAACTCGAACATCCAGGTGGCAGTTAAAATAGTTTGAGCTACAAGGAGTTCGAGTTACTGGGATATTACTGTAGTTCGTACGCCCATGGCGCACTCAAGCGGTAGTTATAAATATTTTATATTGAGGTATGTCTTTTTATGATTAGAAAAAAATGATAGAAATGTCGAATAATGTTTAGCAGTGTACTTAATGTATTTCAATTTATACACTATGTACCGGACTTTGGACATATGAAATCTGCAGACATGGTAATCATACGGCCTCAACTTTGATGCAAATTGAATTAAGTTAAAGAGTCACCACACTTTTTAATAACATGCTTACTTTGATGTGTTGCTTCTGTAGGAATTTTTATGTGTGTTTTATCACACATTTTTTATAGACTTTAATGCGAAGGCATTTGCTTGCAATCGCATACCTCGTAGTATGCCAAAGCCTGCTTTATACTACTGACTAATCGTATGTCTTTTAGGTCGACAACGTTCCCGTATGTTGGCAACTTTGTTTAAAGATGAACGCTGTCAACATCTGCCTGCTCATGAAATTCTTGAAAAAATGTAAGTCTGAGGCGTGTTGTTTTCATTTTGTCGTAAGATTCAGGCTAACTATTCTGTGCATTCATTATAAACTTTTGTTGCTCCAAAGGTGTGTCTAGAGACAGCTAATAATTGCCTATGGAAATTTTTACTAAAAGGAAAAAGACACGAAGGGTGTCTGAGAAGTTAGCTGCTTTTCCTTGCATTGCACGTTTTTTCACAGCGCCAAACATTAAGCTTATCGCTTATCTTAAGTATCCAAATATATATCCCTTATCTCAGAATTCTTCAATTACATTAAACGTGTCTGAAATTGTATATGGATTTCGTATTTCAAACGCTTTTTCAGGTACTTAGATCGTATAATTCGTGGTCCTCAACTTCAAGAATTTTCAAGCATGTTAACACAACATCAGAAGGCAATCACTGCTGATGGTATGTATGGTTTTATATTATTTCATGTCCTGACACGTTCGCCCATTTCATATTTCGTATTAAAAAGTCAACTTCAATAATGTAGGCAGGACCTATTTTAGAAGAAAAGTGCGGCCGACTATCGAACTTTTTCAAATAAAAGCTTCATTTGATCTTAAACGCTTAAAACTGGAGTCCATGTAGGGGTACTTATTAGTCACAAGTGCCCTTTTTATCTAAACTAATGCCTTTTTAGTGCTCTTTTTTCTGCCAACGGACGCTGCCGTTATTTTCTAAAATAGGGTCTGGTAGGTGAAAACCTTGAAGAAAAGAAACGTCAGTTTCAGATACAGATATATTTTGACAAGCGTATGTACAATAGGGTCAATCTGGATTTTAACAAGGATTCATGTTTTTGGATTTGGAGATTCAGTAGAAAGCAATAAAATGCCACCGACTTTTTAAAGAACGACAATAAAATGGTCATTAAAATTAAAGTTAGATCCTAATTCAGACCTGCCTCGAAGAGCTGATATAATGAAACTTATCTATGTTCCTTTTATTTGTTATTTCTTAAAGGGTCTACCATCTTGGATCGTGCTGTTGTAGAACATAATTTGTTGGCTATTAGCAAATTGTATAAAAATATTTCCTTGGAACAGCTCGGCATCCTTTTAGAAATCTCGAAAGAAAAGGTATGGAACGTTTTTTTTCTCTTGACCCTTTTAAGTGCTGGAATATTTCCTGATTCTTATCATCTTTTGGCTATAATTTAATTGCTGATTTGGGACAACTCGCCTGGTGTCTAAAACTATGATTTCAACTTCGTTTGCGACTTTCACTTCTGAGGCTTTTTCGTTTGGTAAGATACAGTTCTTTCACACTTAAAGAAAGTTTTCCGCTGGCAGAATGCGTCAGATTTTTTTTGATTTACGTGATCATGGTGTTCAATTTCGGGAAAGAGTGAAATGAGATGACCAAACAACTTTTTTGTTTTGTCATTTCCCGTTGCTTTCATGAGGTGGCCAGTGCATGGTTTTCCTGGAAAAATATATATTGATTTTGCGATGAATAGTTTATCAAAAACCACGCATGTTCCTATTCCTTTCATTTTGTTTTACAGGCGGAAAATATAGTTTCTCAGATGATCTGTCATAATACTATCAAAGGGTTTATCGATCAAGTCGAAGGATTCGTACACTTTGAAGGTAAATGTCTGTTGCATCTCACACCCTTCGAAACTGGCGTAAATTGACAGTCGCCCTCGTCACATTAGAAAGTTTTTAAGAATTTCAACTATACTCCCTTTGATAATTAAACGGTAAAATATCGTCTGCATGCTATATAACTCTAGTCAATTGCCATAACTTTATCTTATTTTGGTCGATTCATTTGGATTATTCAAAAATGCCTTCTCATTGTTATGTTTCTCCAAAATTTTCTAACCTAGGTTTTATTCCTTGATCACTTTTTTTCATGTCATTTTTTCAAGTGATTATCGAGATGGCTATAATGGAGATGATTGCTATGAAGAGGTTTGGGGTTGGAATATAATTTTCAAAGTCACAGGAGTACAATATTTTTAGAAGGGAGGGAGCTCCATCCAGTGAAAATTTAAACCTACATTCATGGAAATGGAAAAATAAGGCTTACGATTAGCTACCCGATAAACAATTTAACGCTTTTTCTTTTGACCTACACCTGGTCTATTGCAATAGCTCAAAATTCAGTACATCAAATTGCTAAAAAAACGGAGCATGCACAGTAAAATTATAACAACAATGTCACGCTATTAACCAAACAGCGTGGAATATTTAAAACAATAGAAGTGATTTGTTATAGTTTCCAGTCTTCGAAATTACTGAGACTTTTAAACGAAAACTGACAGACCATGCATGTGTAGGGTAAAAAAGCCCGAAGCGCTACCAATCATATTATTGATGAATTAATTCAATATGATGTTTATTTAAACCAGCTCAAGAAGTTTTGGAGACTTTTGACAATCAAATCCAAGGTGTTTGTTTGCACGTCAATGATGTCATGGACCAAATTCAAGAACATGTTCCCCATTGGCATTTCAATGTAGCAGATAAATCAATTGTCATGGATACCAGTTGATGATTGGTTTAATTTGCGTTTCACGAGTTCTTTGATTGGTAGATTCTCTTGAGACTCCATTAGCGTAGGGGAAATTCGTTAGGAGGCGAGATGAATTCATTTTACCTCCGTTATGGAAGTTATGGAAGGAGAGAAGGCTAGAACTGCCATTTGAGTAGGGATTGCAATTGTTGTGTTTTTACAGTATGTTTAGTTACCCCAAGAATTATAAAACCCCAAGAAGTTATTTCCATTGTTAATTGTAAATATTATTTTATTATTTTGCCCTAAAGATGAGAAAATATCTCGAAAACTTTATTTTACTTGATCTCATTTTCCGTTTGGAGTTTGCTGCACATTAGCAAATTGATAAAATCTATCTATCTCTAAACATATTGATGAAGCTTAATGTTTACAACGAAGCTAAAACCGTCTTTGTTGGAGTGTATTTTTATCGAAGCGATACGTAACTTGTGTTTCACTTCAAAAAGAAATACACTTTTCCATAGACGTTTTTTCATGATTTTACGGGCATATTAGGGAGTGTCTTTCGTTCTTTGTGCTCGAGAAAAATTGAATCTCATGCGAAAAAAACTATTGAAACTCATCTTTCGTACAAAATTGTTTGTCAAGACTTAATTCGTATCGAAGCGCTGTTCTACAAAATGAATTTCATAGACTTTTCAATATAGAAAAAACCATAGTTAATAGGAAAAAGTCTTTCTATTAACTATCAAAAAACTCAAGTGTTGAAAAATTGCAATGTGCAACCTACGGTATAAGGAAATGTTGATAAAGCCTGCAAAAGAAATTAAGTGAAAATAACTTTCTGCTCAATAGGGCTCACAAAAAAATTCACTCGCTTTTGCTTTCAAAACAATAACTGAGTTATTTAGAAAGCCTCTTTACGAATATGAATCAAGTAGGCCTACTTTTGGTGTTAATATGCCAAGTGTTGCATTGTTTATTCCAAAATTCGGCCCTGGATCTAAGCATTTTAGATGACTGAAGTATAAAATTTAAATATTTTTATGTCGTAGTGTTTTTTGAATAGATTCTAGATTTTAAGTGCTACTCTTTCTTCGTTCAAATAAAAAGAAGTGTCATAAAATATGTAACAGGTGTAAATAGAAAATGAAACTAATATTTTCAATATGATTTCGAAAGATAAAATCAGAAAATGGAAAGAGAAAAATTTTGTTTCTCTCTATTCATTAAGGTAAGCTATGCTAAATGTATTTGTTTTTATGTTATTTTTTATATCTGAGTGAGAACTATGGTGAATTGGCTGACGCCTGAATTAGTATAGAGGCTTCGAAAAAGATTTTTTTTATTAGAGCTGTATCTTGAAAATAAATGCTTCGCTAGGAAAATTGTTGTTGTATTCATGAGCAGAGAAAAATATGGATTTTATGTATTTTGATTTCATTGATATAATTTTTACGTCGTTTATAATATGTTTTGAGAAGTGTTATATTTCAGAATCTTCCTCCGCCGATGTTTTGTATAGGAAAGGACTAATATTTACTTTTAATATTTATTTTCAACTTTTCGATGAGGAATATTTGACACTTTTTTTCCAATTATTATAGGGCTCGTGTACTTTGAAATGTCTAGCTTTTCTGATTCTTTTCTAGCTTCTTGAATTCACAGACGGATATGGCTTGGGGAATGTAATGCTTCAGAATTTTTGGAAAAAGCCGGATTTTTCATGATATTAATCAGAGTAGTAAACAAAAGACTGTCTCAAAAAGACTGTCAGTAATTTTAATAAACTTGTAGAAACCAGAAATTAGTAAAGCACTCAAGATAATCGATAATGTCTAAAAAAGCTGGAATTACTGACAATCGTTTTGAGACAGACTTAAGTCTACATCCAAGGAATCTGTTTAAAAAGGCAACAGAGGAGAGATCGTTACGGGGGTAATATATTAAAAAATGAATGAAAAAAACTTTCTACAGTGCAAGTAATCCAACTATGATTTCACAGGGAAAATTCTTTTGAATTCGTTAGTCACTGCATATTACGGTCCTGGACCCCCTAGGTAGAGACCTGGGAGCGCCACTAGCCATGTGCTAGGGAGTGTTCTTATTTTCCCTGGAATTGGTCGAAAGTTTTTTGAGAATTTTCAGTTCCCTACCTTTGAAAAATTTTTTCTTACAAACAAAATCATGTCGATGTCAAAAATAATCTTTTTTTACCTCTGCTGATATTGGCTAAATAGACGACTGAGTTGTTGATTGAAGGTACAAACACAATTGTTTTGGGAATTCGTGGAAAGTATTAAATTGATATGACATTGTTTTGACTGTTGAAAAACATTTTCTTACTTGTGTGTTTTTCATAATTACAGTTGGTTATGGAGATAATTATATCCATCCCAATCCATTACGCCCCCTCACACCTTTCAAATATTTATGAATTAGGTTTTCTGTTTGAATTGTCGTCATGGTTATGAAACATAGCTGACGTCACATTTAGGGAAATTCGGTGTAAATAAATGAATGGGTGCATGAAAATTTTTTAGAAAAAAAAATTGAAATAATATTTTAACTTTCTCTCTATTTGCTTTTTTTTTATATTTGATAATTTTCTCCTTACCTATTTTCGATCCAAATTTTGTTTAAATACAATTTTATTCTATTTTAATGATTTTAATGGCTTATTAATTTGGCAAATAATTAAGTCTTTTATTTATGATTTATTTTCATTTAAATATGTAATTGGCTAATAAAATTGTAACACTTCGTTGAAGGTGGCTGAAGTTGTTCAAAGGGCTTTGATTTACTGTTTGATTTACTCGTATAGAATAAAGAATGGAGCAATAGTTTGGATATTTTGGATTTGATAAAATTTCTATAAAGAAGATAAAATAGATAAAATAGTGATACTGGATTAAACAAGGGATCCCGTCTAATTCCCTGCGACCGATAAACTCAATCTCAGGAAAGAGACGGGTATTACCTTGCGTTGGAAAAGCCACGCAGATTTTAATTGGCTGAAAATCTTGAAATAATGTAAACAAAACAAGTAGCGATATAACGCATGTCTTTTTAGTCTGTCCGATAAACCGTTGAGTAGGGCAAACTGCCCGGAGCGGTATATTTGATAGAATAATGTCTTTTACGCTAGTGAATTATTTGTAAACAAAACAAAGATGGCGATGTAGCGCATGTCTTTTACGCTAGTGAATTATTTGTAAACAAAATAAAGATAGCGATGTAGCGCATGCTTTTACGCTAGTGAATTATTTGTAAACAAAATAAAGATAGCGATGTAGCGCATGTTTTTACAATTGTTTCACCATCACATAGCATAATATATGCGAAATTTTTATTTGACTTTTTGTTATAGTTTGCATAGTTTCGAATTTTCTTACCAACTTTAATTTAAGGTTGTACCATACTCATTTTTCCTTCTGAGATTGTGGGAAGAGGTAATATTATATATGGCATCCAGACTACCTAGCTCCAAGAACTATAGTTATGGAGCTTTTAAAGGACAAAATACCAGCAAGTTGACCACCAACTCACATTGGTGAGTTGTCCAATCAATGTGTAGTCAGGAAACCCGACTCTTCTCTTTCGGTAGAGCATCATTCCGATTCGGATTTCGGAAAGAGTCAGAGACCAGTTCCTGTGCTAATCAATGTGGGAACATAAGGAAAGTCTATATTTTACCCGAGAATTCTTGTTTATTTATTCCCAACTTGGTGCATGAACATGAGCATGACAAAAATAAGTAACAGTATATATTTTTAATGAACTATTTATTTAACGAACTATATATCTTTCATCCTTATGTAAATTACAGTTGAGTAGTATCCAAGCAACGTATTACATGTTTGAATATCTATTAATAATTGTTTTTACATGGCCATGCATAAATTAATTATAGTATAAGATTGTATCTTTTGTTACTAGCGGCGTATTGAAATATATTTATGCCAATTTAGTTTTTCTTTGGAGGTTTGTGGAGTAAATAATACATGACTGTGCAGTTTCCTAGAAAGAAAACAGGCTTAGCCGAGCTGCTTCATTGAAAATATTTTTTGTGGTGATATAGAGACTTGTTTTGTTGGTTTTGTGATAAAAAGTAGACAGGAAAGTTTGTACAACGCATTTGAAAGAACGAAATCGAGGGTTTCAGTAATCAAAATTGCAGCGTAAAAGCCTTAATTTGTAATTAGCACTGTATGTTTTCCAAAATGATGGTTTGTTTGAGTAGGAAAAATCGAAATGGAATTTTTAGTTTGGGTTGGGTAACCTTTCATTTCATATGTTAAGTAGGTATAAAACTAATTTCATAATTATCATGAAAAGGTATTAGTAGCATTGACATTAATTTTAATAGTTTCTAAGGTTTAAAAAGTCTTAGATTGAAGCCACTTGCACTTGCATGGGTCCCCTTAAATGTCGTGGAGCTCCTAAACTTCTTTTCACGGGTCCGGGACCGAAATAGTACTTTTGAGTCATGACTGCATAAGCCGTCATTGGCACTTAAGACATTGTTATTCCAAGCACATAAGAACTAACTGCAACGGCCTGCTTTAATACTGCCAAAAAGCAATTTATTGAAAGTCCCAATTACATAGTTCTACCCCGCCCCCTATTTGTGTTTTCTAGCCAGTGAAAGTTTACGCAATATTTCCTTTTTTGTATTCTTTTGTCTGGATGACACAGTCATTGACAATTGATTGTCAGGCTTTTTTATTTAGATTTCGAACTTTTGATTAATCTCAGCAAGGAGGCTTGTTCTCAAATTACAATCTCAACATACGATTTCTTAAGTACATATATAGCATTCTACAGATTTCTTTTCATATAGCACTGTTATAAGATATTTCTTTCATCTCGTGTTTGTATAGGCAATTACACAGGTACATATGTCAATTTTACTCTTTTTTATTAACTGTAACAAAATCTTAGTAGATTTATTATAGATTTGTTATGTGAAATTGTGATAAAGAATTCATATGAAGTTTTAGAGAGAGAGAAAGACAGGGATTTACTAATTTAGACGGGTGTTCATTTATGTACTTTTTGTAAGACTATTTTATGAAAACACGAGACTCGAAATTACAACAACAACCTAAGAACAATACAAGACTTCCGTATTACTTAGAACAACTTTATTTACACTTGTTTGCCTAGCAACTCAATCTCCTAGGATGTGCTGATATATTTCTTTTACAATCTTAGTATGGAGTAAAAGATTTTATTTGAAGAGTGTATTTTGTAAGGAAAAAGTCAAAACAATATATCCTAGCCCTTCAAAATAACAATAACTAGCTTAGTTGCATTTTACTACCCCCGGTAGGAAATGATTAAAAGTTATTATTAAGCTTTACTGGCATGATATCTGATATTTTTTCTTTATATACAGAATATTCGTATATATCACTCTTTGTAGGTCCTTTAGATTACGCAATTTATAACAGAGTATCCCGGAACTAAAAAATAAGGACAGGCAGTTAATTTACACTGCACCTTGTTAAAAAAGGGATGCATTTATTGAATTTACTGACATATTTGATATTTTGTGTATATATCACTCTTTGTAGGTCTTTTTCAGAATCACACAATAATTTGATGGTATTAATTCATAAAGGACCACACTTGAAGAGTTTATAATATATTCATGAGATTGTAGATTGATGGACAACTGGATGGTTCGGAGGACCTGATGTTAACATGGATCGACCGGTGAGCACACGGAATTTCCGCGATTTGTACGTATTATCCCGGACACTTGGAAACGGTAATTTCGCCATGGTTCGAAAATGCAGACATAAGTTTTCGAGATCGATGTACGCCGCAAAAATCGTAAAGTTGCCGATAGATGACGAAAATGATGATTACGAGGATATTTTGAACATGGTACGAAACGAAGTTACAATAATGCGGGGGTTGAAACATATCAATCTTGTACAGTTTGTAGATGTTTTTTATTCAAAAGACCAAGTTATTGTCCTGACAGAATTAACTGAGGTAATCCTTGTTTGTTTATTTTATTTTTGTTTTTCATGAATTATGAAGTATCTTAAACGACCGGTTATTAACCTCAACTTTCCCCCCAGTGTCTCGAGAGGAGGTTTTTAAAAACTACATGAACTATTGCGACAAGTTATTGCGGTGTTTGCCTAAAGTCTCAATTTTGAATAGAGTGGAACCCCTAGAAAGCGGACACCATCGGTTCAAAAGAATGGGTGCGCTCTTTAGAGATTATTTCTAAGAGAATTCGACTGTAAATAATTCTGGTCTATTCCGTCGGTCTTATGGAGTTGTCCGCTTTATAGGGTGTCCGCTTTATACGGATTCTACTGTACCGCATATTGTCCGGCACTTATTACTCCCAGTCCAGAAGTGCACTCATCTGTTTTCCATCAAACTGTTTGAGAAAAGGTAGCCAGAAGTTGATACAACATTATTACTCTTACCGATAGCTTCTAATAAATCTTTTAGCCTGAAGCGCAGACAGCTCACAGTGTGAAGGTTGTCAGCTTTCAAATAGGCCTCAGGAAAAATACTCATGTCTTCTATTGCGAAATCGATTTTCGTTATCCAAATCAATGACGTAGAGAACTAACAGGTCCACGACCCATGAATCAGATAAACTGAGATAAACTTTCACGGAAGTTTGGAAATACCTTGGAATTCGAATGATCAATATTGAAACTCGAATCTCAATATAAAAGCGGACACCTTGATTTATTATCCGCTTTATAGTGATTCCACTGTATATATTGCAGGCTCATTTTGAACATACAAGAAAAGTCTGCTTAATGAGGTATAGTTTTGCAAGACCCAGTAAGAAAATATAGGCTCAAAAGTTTACAAATTGTTATATTTCTTTCTCTTTAAGCATGGTGATTTACACGAGTTTGTCCAAAAAAATGAAGAAACTTTATCAGAAGAAGCAGGCAGACATTTTTGCATACAAATTGCATCAGCCGTTAATTATATGCACTCTTCCAAAATCGCACACAGAGACTTGAAACCTGAGAATGTTTTGTTATTTAAGCAGAGCAAACAAGATACAAACTATACGTTAAAGTTATGCGATTTCGGTCTGGCGGAAGAAGTGAGAACGCTTGAAGGCTTCACCCGTGTTTGCGGATCACCGAGCTTCGTCGCTCCGGAAATTTTAGAGTTTAAATCTTACGGAATTCCGGTAGATGTGTGGTCTATGGGTGTTCTGTTTTATTTGATTTTATGCAGTTACGTTCCGTTTGAAGATGTGGATATGAGTCGGAAATTTGACAAGATAATGCATACAAGTGTAGAATTCCCTGAGAACGAATGGGGTTTAATTTCAAGTGAAGCAAAACAACTTATCGAAAATATGTTGGAGAAAGATCCTAAAAAGCGGATCAAAGCGAACACTGTGCTTAATAATAGATGGTTTCAGCGAATGGTAAGGCAAATTTTTTTACTAATTCTTTCAAAAATAAAAAATAAAATTTGTCAGACAAATGAACAGGTTATGTTTGAATTTTCTGATGAATAATGTCATGTCCTTTTCTTTCTCAATTCGAAGCCAAATTCATTTGCCGTAAATGCTTCATTAAAACGCGCCTTTTGCATAAACACTTCTCTCTCAAGTTTCAAATAAGCGTCCAGGGGGCTTAATAATGGTGCCCGCCACTTTCCTGGAAAATCCTTGAATGTCCTGGAAATATTTAAAAAGTTTAACATTGATTGCAGATTTTTAAGTTTTCAGGTTGTTTAGATTGAGTTTCGTGCTTTACTTTTTGTATCTTTGATGTAAAAAGCCTTTTGATGTTGATAAAAAAACTTTTCCTCGCTATTTTACTGAAATGACCTTGTATTTCTTGCTATTTTGTCCTGGAAAGATATACAAAATGTCTTTGACAGTCATGGTATTGTCCTGGAATTTCAAACCCAATTTGAGTGGGCACCAATTGCGTAAATCCACAAGTATTACGGCGTACGATTAAACGAAACCTTATGGTGAAACTTTGCCATAGAAATACCATAAGTTAGCAGTTAAAATTGGCAAACAAAAAGCAGTGCCAGTATCATAAGGCTGGTTTTTAAATAATCCAGTTGCTTAGATACTCAGCCCTTCCCCAGCCAAACCTTTGCATATAAAAACAAGATAAAAGAGTGAAGCAGGTATCCTGACTAATAATTCAATATAATTAATATTTTTCTTCTCTTCCTTTATAGCATCCAAAAACATCTCGACATTTCCTTCCAAGACCTTCGATCTCTTTCAAGACGGCTGCTTTGGCTGCTGGTGCATTATTCAAACGGGCACGAAAATCATCAAGAGACGACGCAGTTCTATCGAAAAGATTAGTCGAAAATACATTTTTATTCTCTAAATCAACCAAAGATAATGTTGATAAAGATAATAATGATTTGCCATTGATGGTTGAAAGGAAATCTCGTTCTCGCAGCCAAGTGGTAACAACGAACAAAGCAAATGAGAAAAATATACATCTGCCGCCAATACATAAAGTCAACATTGGGATGGTGAGAGCATCCTCTGGTAATGATGCCAATAAAAGGACGCGGCTAAAGAGTAGTTTGATTGGTTAACGTCCTATGAAGGAGCATTTTCTGATTCATGGTTATGGAAGTTTTATTCTTTGTTGAAATCTTTGCGCATTTATCAAGTGTTGCCCTACCCTAAGGGCTTAATAATCTTATGCGGGCATTATTAATGTGACATCAAATTTTTGCAAGACTAATTTTTAGAATATTTTGGCAAAAACCACAAAAAGTAATTCCGGAAAATATCTTTTTGTGGTGATTTTTTTTTAAATGATCATTTCCTTCGTGATTAATCGCAAAAATTAATTCCACAAAAACAACTTTTTGAGACCTCAATGGCTAAAATAAATTGCACAAAAATAACTTTTTTTGAGGCTTCAATAGTTAAAATAAATTCCATAATAATTGATGCCCACAAAAATTGATGTCCACAAAAATTGATG
>JAUBWS010053223.1:0-15378 GCA_032270445.1 Darlingtonia californica
TATTTCTTTTAACAAGGTGGCCAAAAATTAGTATTGTCATGTTATCAAATCTCGAAGGCACATTGTAGTAACCTAGAATAAAAAAACACACTAGACAACTGTTTTTTATCGCTTCATGATCGATAAAAAGATATTTCACGACAGTGCTATTTGATATTATAAAGAGATTTTGATTTTCAGGAAGCATAGCCTATTACAGCAGCTTCCTGGATCACAGACCAACTTATTCCTACTTAAGAGGGTTCAATGAAAGAAAAAACTTAATACAAGGAAGTGCAATTGGTTCAGGGTTGCCACACAAAATCTTTTTTTCGAATTCCAGGTCATTTCCAAGATTTCAAGTAATTTACCTGCCTTCTACATATACTGCTGTTAGTGAAATATTCTTAAGCTATTTTGTTATACCAAACTCATAGGCAATAATGATCGATGGCCGATGATAGATATGAGAAAAGTAGAGAACACATTGTAGTTATTCACATACAGTATCAGTGAATTCTAGAAACATTAGGATATACGATTTTTTTTATAAGCAACGCCGTTCGTCAACTCAACCTCGGTGTTGCTTAAGAATCTAAGTTGTTCTCAAGCTCGGGTGTTGTTTATAGGTGTTGCTTACTCAACAACCGTTTCTTGGCATTTTTAGTACCAAAAACTATTATCGAAGACCCAATTTTTGTTTAGCTCACATACACACGTTTATTAATTTTGGAGTAGCTTTACAACCATGAAACTGGATTTTGATTATTTTTTCTTCCTCTTACAATTTAGGCTAAGGGTGTTGCTTAACTTTTCCTTGAAAATTAGCCTTTTTGAGCCTAGTTTTGCTTATAAAGATGTTGCTGTTATAAGATTGCAGCAGTTCGCGGAATTAAATCCATAGTGAATTATTTCGAAAGCGACATTCACGAAATTAAATTCACACGAAAGTTCAGTATCCGATTAGTTCCAAAGCTTCTGTTCCATTTTCAAGTTCAAGTGACAATATTTTGGATATGTTTAGACTTTTTTCTACTTTCGTGATCAGTTGAAAAAGTCAAAGCATGTGTTGCTTATTAAAAAAAGCGGGTAATGTATATTTAGCGGACAAACTTTAACAAAATTTCAGGACTTTTCAGGATTTCTCAGGATACCTTTTCAATTCGAGGACTTTCCTTGATTTCCAGCCCATGTAGCAACCCTGTTTTCCTATTGAATAAAGGTGCATCTTTTAATTTTAATACGCTCTCTGATAGAGATGTTGGATGAACAGATAAATCTGTTTAATTGGTCTTAATTGAACTCGTTTGCTGTTGGTATGGAAAACAAATTGAAAATGCTATCTATCGTAATTCCTCTTGAATTTAATGATAAGACACATTGCAGAACGAAAGTGCATTCATTGAAATCATAATTTATTTCTAATTAATTTATTTTTTTCAACTGTGATCACGAAAGTAGAGAAAGGTCTAAACACATCTAATATAATGTCACGTGGACTTGAAAATGGAACAGATGCTTTGAAACTTAATCGGATACTAAACTTTCCTGTGAATTTTATTTCGAAATATTTCACTATGGATTTAATTTAATTCCACGAATTGCTGCAATTTTGACCTTTTCCTATGTTTCCTTATTATGCTTTGTGAAATTAAACCAAATGAAAAACTTTCTCGAGAGGCTCCAAAAACTCGCAAAATCACGAAATTTTATCGACGCGAAAGTTTCCACATAAGGTATTCCATCTTGATGTTATTGTTGTATTATTGAATAACTTGACAATAGCATAACTCAATTTTATGGATATAATTTATATTTCAAAATATTCCATTACTGCTTATCAAAGGTTCACAGAAGACTTTCTTGAATTTGAAAAAAATGGACCAGAAACCAGGGAATTATTTTATGTCAATGTTTTTGAATGGCTTTACTATTTATTGTATTACACAATGTACTACTGTTCATCAAAAGGGGTCCAGAAACACCCGCCGGGTCAGAAAATTTTGAAACTTGAAACACACAGTAAGGAAGTTTGAATATTGATTATTTGGCTCGTGTTAGCAATTCTGCATGTTAAGAGAGATATCGATGTTTCAATTTTCATAGTTTTTTTCCTTATCATTCGAAACAAAGGGATACGTAAATTAAAGTGCATCTTGAGAATTAACTAGTAGCCTTGGGAATATTAATGGATAAAATGAAGCGCTTCTTATTTCCATTAAATATTTCATTTAGTTTATTTTGCATATTTACGTGTAATTTCATTCGCTTATTCATTCATTATTTAATTCATTCATTAAAATCGAGTTTCACCCCCTCCCCTAATGTTGAATGAGTAAAAAAGGGAATAACATAGATATAACAAAGGCACATTATTTATATTGTCTCGTAAACAAGATATTTACATCCATTTTATTGCATCAAAAATCCTTTATGCTGCATTACGAGACACCCATTAAACTCATTCATGCCATAATGCCGTTGTCATTACCTCATTGAGAAAGATATTTTACCACTGGCATTGTTATCGTATGCGATTATCCAATTTTCAGTCACACCCTGGTTACAACTGATTGTCTTGACTACATTTACCATTTTTGTCTGTTGTCACTCACTGTAATAGTTGACATGTTGAAAATATTCAAACTAATATAACGGTTTTTGAGGGTTTGCAGAATTACCTCTAAACTATCAGTCATAACTTTGCATGAAGAACAGCTCTTGATAACATATTATTGCAAAGGTTTCCGGCTTATCTGATGAAAGATTTCAACATTTTTCACCCTTTCATTTTCAGTAAGAAGTCTGCTTTTATTTTTTATTTTCTGCTATATTTTCTTCAATTTTAATTCTTTTTTTAAATCAAAATTTCAAGAAATTAGTTCACTTATTGAAATCTCTACGACGATACCAAGTTAAAATAGGGTGAAAATTTAGTGCATTGCATTTTATGCTGTCCATCTTACAGGTTCCCAAAATTATACTCTGGGAACGCTCGATGGTCCAATGGTCCTTAGATTAATAGATTTATCAAATAGATTTACTCGAAAACGATATTTTGAATCCTAAACGTTTCAAATGAATTTGCTTTTTAAGAAGTTATCAAAATTTCTTGAATCTTAAAAACTCACCAATACCATCTTCATTTCGTATAAGAAATCCGACAATCGTATTCCAAAATTTTCTCTTTTAATTCACAGAGATGATCAGAGGAGATGATTCGAGGAATAGTAGCAGTAGTAGTCGATTGAGTCCTCCAACACAAGTCAACGGTCAAATGTCACCATCTCAAGTCATCAATGCCAGTGGAAAGCTCTTCAACAACGTCACAGTTGGAAAACGAGGACGCAAAACGGATCGCGAGCGCGAGGAGACTGGCGGACGTCGCGAGTGGACAGACACGGAGATCACTATTCTCATAACACTGTGGCGAGACAACGATATTCTATATGACACGAACCATCCGTTGTATTACGTGCAAAGTGAACGAAAACTTGTTATGGACTACATGGGTAAAGAGATGAACATAAGTGTGAGAGATGTTAACGATAAAATGCATAGCTTGAGGACATATTACTGTTCTCAGCGACAGCGCACAGAAAGCCTGGACGCCAAAGGCGGCAATTCGCGTGCATTTCCACGCTGGAAGTTTTACGATCAAATGTCGTTTCTTTACGAGAGCGTGACTAACAGAGCAGTAAAGAGTTCCTTAAGTTCTACAAGACGCGGACGCAAACCACGCGACGAACAACCAACGCCGCCCGATCAACAGCAGCAAGTTCCTTACACAATGATGCACATCGGTACGCGGTCAGATTTTTCACCGCCAACACCGCGCGGAGAGATAAATAGTATTTCATCGGAAAGATCGTACTTTAACGAGGAACGCTACGAACTACAGAACGGTCACCAAAGACGTGCTATTCCTTCAGGTAATCCACCACACTATCAAACAGTGAATAGCCCAGAATCAAACGAAGGGAATCCACGAAAACGACATTGTTCCGAAGAGGCATGGTCAGACGCACCGCAATATAGAGAAACGGCGGCAAACACGCCAAAAGAAAATGTCACTTATAAAACAATCGAGGTGCCGTTAAATGCTGGAGATGAGATTTTTAGCCATATGGTGGCGTGCTCTTTGTCACAAATCACAGACGATCAAGAAAAAGAGCTATTGAAGTTGGAAATACAAAAACTCATCTACAACACAAGATTCAAGTCATCAAATGGCCGCTGAACGTAATTTATCAAAAGCCCAGTTACAAATAAAACAAAAAACGTCTGTGGAGGAGTTTATTTCTATTGAAGCGACACACAATTTGCGCGCTTCAATAGAAAAACACTTCTCCACAGACGTTTTCATGATTTTGCCGAGTGGGAAGTTGGAAAAATCATCAGAAAATACGTTTGCGAAGGAGTATATTTCTGTTGAAACAGCGCACGCATTGCGTGTCGCTTCAATAGAAATACACTCCTCCACAGACGTCTTTTGGTGATATTGCCTGCTAGGAAGATGTCGTTCTAATGACGTTGAAATAATGTTTAAATGATATATTGTGCCTCCTGGAGTGGAGGCCATTGATCCACCCAGCAGGCAAAATTGGCAAAAACCCTGTGTGGAGGAGTGTTTTTCTTTTTAAATAGAAAACACTCCTCCACATGGGCTTTTTACGATTTTGTCAACTGGGTTAGTAATAATCAATGCTTCCTAGAAGCTTATTTTAGCACTGTCCATAGGTTCAGGGTGCCTATTTAACACATAGTCTATCTAACAAATTCTGCACAAAAAAGTTTCCTATAGGAAAACCACTAATTTGTTTTGAGCAATCGAGGCAAATTTGTTCTGATGCCTCGTTTTTTCAAACATATTTAGCAACTTTTGCTACGAAAAATTATAGTGTGCAGGATTTGTTAGATAGACACTCTCTCAATCCGACCACTTAATAGCAGTATAAGAAATAAACAGACAGTGCATATCTTCATAAAAAATGATTTACCCGTTTTTTTATAAGAAAAAGGCTCCAATCTAAAAAATAAGAATTATGAACATTAAAAAGACGTAAAGTTTTTGTTGTTTTGTTGTACTAAAACATATTGGGTTTTGATTTGGAATTTAACTATATCTAATCTATTAAGATTGAGTTATGCAGGTGCTGTCCGGTTTAATATGTGTGTTCGTTTATAAAAAAAACTATAATATAAGTGCCCGCTTTGACGGTGGACGATTTATATAATTTTGTACATTTTGTAAATATCATATAAATATCATATGCCACGCCATAATACTAGCCTCAATATGACGTGTTTTGGACTGTCGTACTGAGGCTAGTATCCTATAAAATTATAACAAGCATATTTAAAAGCTTTTATAATACTAATACTTAACCCAGCTGGTAAAATTGCTGAAAACACCCGTGGAGGAGTTCTTTGAGGCATCACGTAACACTCCTCCATGGATGTTTTAATGATTTTTCCACGTGGGAATGAGTTTTACAATTTGGTTTTGTATCGTTACTGTTTTGTACTTAACATAGACATCGGGAAATTTAGAAATTTATCTATTATTTACAAATAATTGCCCAGGATCTCCAGTTATTGTTTAACTTCTACTATCATCCAGGAACCTACCTTCCATGAATCGCCTAAAAGGGGCCATCTAAAATTAGCAGATAATGGTGATATTCACTACCTAGAGCCTCTTGACGGTGTCGGGGTGAGTTCATAATTAATTAATAATACTCAGCTATTGTTCCAAAATAAATCAATGGACCCATTTTAAAGACACCTTATTGAAAAGGGTTTGGCCACTACATGATATTCTTGTAAGAATAACAATGTTTGATAAGAGTTTGAAGCTAAAATACTTGAAAAATCCAAAGATAAAAGCAACTAAATTCAAAAAAGACAAAGGAGTCTGGCGGTAAACACTGACAACATTGTGACAATTCATTTCGGACAATGAGATCAAGGATATGGAATTTATATTGCATGGATAAAGTGTAAAAATTTCTTTGCATCTCATCAGTTACTTTCCTGTACGACACTTCATCCAACAAGTTTTATTCATTTTTACCCCTTTACTCCATCGAAATAAGAACTGTACCAAAACATGACATAAGCCGCATAAGAATAAGTGAAAAGTGCAAAATAACGACCGCAAAGAGCGGCTAAAACCCCATTTAAACATCATATTTTTCATTCGATTAGACTCAACATTCAACAAATTGCTGACAACAAAAAGGAAAAAAAAAGGTTTTAGGCCAAGGCAAGTTGGGGTACATGCATAGTCCGTTATACAATACATTAGGACGTATATGCCTACATCAACCTGAAGATTCTACAATGGTAACTTTAGTGAGGGGGTCGTGTCAAGTGACCTACGTTTAAACAACCATATCTTAAAAAATAGCTATTCTGACCATGTTTTGGGTTAAATACATTTAATTGTGGAAGATATTAACATAGATAATACATTCTTTCATTTAGTCCATACATTTTGTAAATTTATTATAGAGTTATACTCTTTACTGATTGACTAGAAATTAGAATAATGTTGAAAAGAATAAAGATGTTCAGATTTTAATGATAGTTTTGGTTGCTTTCAATGTCTTTAACCACTCGAGTACCGATGGCGAACATATTTATCATGGAATTTTAAACATTTTATGGTCCTGGACACTAGGGCAATGACGTAGGAGTTCGCGACCCATGCACCAGAGACCGGTCCCCGTTCCAAAAATAGACTATGTCCAAAGAATCTCAAAATGTTGAACATTCCCGTCACAGAAGGGGCTAACACTTCAGGTTTTCAGAACACATTAAGGTACTTTGTTTTGGAATGAAGCTTTCCTAAAAATTACGGTACTATTGGTATTCAGTTAATCTAATTGGGTGAAAATTCCTTATCAGAAAAAAGTGACAATTTCCCGGAGGTGACGAAAAATGTTTCCGACGAAAACGTTTGTCCAACTAAATGTTTAATTGCTTAGAAACATCTAAATCTTTTATTGCTTTAAAACAGTATAGATACTAAAATTCGTTCGGTATATTTCACTCCGTTACTGTAGAATCTACGGTCATTACTAGAGGAAAATCAGTTTACCAGTTAATTTTTCACGTTTATTTTGGAGTAGGAATGTTATTATAATTAAACTATTTTTCGGCGGTGACTTCTTCAGTTTTTTTAATTGTACTTTACGGAATCACTCTAATTCCTCTCTAATGAGCCTAGTGTTAAAGGCCGCCGCGAACATTTTGCCCAGAAAGAAAGTCCATTTAACACCTATCAAATATATTTTTTATTCCATTGAACTAACCATGACGTAAACAAATGAATGGGAAAATGGCAATGTTGGTGGCTTTGTTTTTTGGAAGCAGTTACGGTATAGCAAACCATGCCAACACGTTGGTCAAAATGTTGGACAAAAATGAATGTTGGCCGGTTTGCGGCTGGCATAAGTGTATTGCAGCATCTGTTTTTGGGTCCGTGTGAGATTCAATCACAATCTAGATTATAGCACAATTAACGATCCAGTTATGAACTAAATTCTCAATAGCAACACCATACTATGTCGGAAGTCTAAGTTCATTTCGAATAATAGTTGGTTGGCATAAATTAATTTGATTAGGAACGAGGCAAGACGTGCTTGGTAAAGATGCATCGTGATTCATCCGCTTCAATTAATATAATTGCGCGTATGAAACGAAACCAACATAGCTATTTTTTAACCCGCATGAAAAATGCGGACGATAGAAAATAGATTCTAAGAAACCGAGTATAATTACTTATAATTGATGGGATTACCTTCACTTAGTTACTGATCACCCCTACTAAAAATATTCCTTTGATGCATTGTCCTGTGGACAATAGATTGTCAAACTTTCCCATCCGTACGTGACATAATACAATAACAACCCTCAAGACAAAGATGAAAAAGACTCAGCTGGTGCTTAGTCACGAAGCATGACCTAAAGCACGCTTTCAAAAAAACAACTCATTTTAATCTGACTGTGCTATTATTTCTTACTCATCAATTCATTAGATCTCCTTGATAACAGCATAATTCAACTAATTGATAGTATTGAACGCAATAAGAAATATAGCATTTTTTTATAATAGGTTGACCATATGTTTACATCTCACTGAGAAACCACTCAACAGAAGTTTGGAATGTCATTAACGACTTACATTAACTTCAAAAAATCTCGGACCTTTTTTATTTTCAGACAAAACCATGTCTAAATATTAGATTGTTCGAAATTTTTCGGGTCCGAACTTAAAAAGCGTCCAAAAATTTTTCTAGGAAAGAATATTGAACTTTGCTTTGAAAAGATTTTCTTTCATTTGAAATGACAAAAAATACATATAAATCAAAGGTCATCTTCTGCTTCGTGATAGATGAAGAGAAACTTCAAAAAATTTTGGATGTTTTTATTTTCGGACAAAACCATGAAACGACATTCGAAGTTATTTAAAAAACAATTTTCAACCGATTTTGCCTGGGGTTGCTGTGGGTATGGTTACCCACGTGACTCAAAACAGCCGTAATTTCTGATCACGTGGTCAAAATGATCTGAAATTTTCACAAAATATCTACAACTAAATTTGGTTAACTGAAAAATCCAGAAAGGGTTATCTTTACGTGTTTTTTGAGTTATCATTAAAAAAGTTTGATTACCTTGTGAAGAATAGGGTTAAAAAAAACACACATGGAAAGAAGGACACCGAGAAATACTCTAAAAGCAAAAATTGCCTCTGATTCTTTATTGAACTAATATCTTATCATTCTAACCACAAAGTCTTTATATAAAAAAATCAGAAAATTTTGTGGATGCATCACTTTTTGTCATTTTTTGCGGGGACTTAGTTCGCGGATAGGGAGCAAAACCGCGACCCACACATCACAACATTTCAATTAACTTAGACCCTCGTATCTCAATCTCCTTTGATTTAAACCCAGAAATGTCAATATTTCCTTTAATTTAGACCCTCAGTTTTAAAGGTTTCTACGAATTAATAGAAATTAATGTTTCGCCTTAAATATCAATCTTGCCCCTTAATTCAGACCCTTAGATCGACATTTCCCGTAATTTAGACCCTTAGATTTTAAGACTTCCATTAGCCTAGACAAACCCTTAAATCTAAACATTTCCTTTGGATTTTCAGTAAAAAAGTCTTAAAAAATTGTTCGCGGTGTCTGACAGAATCTTCAAATGGATTTCTCTAATTTTCCTCTGAATTTTTTCTTGGCTTTTGAATAGCGTAGACTCGATAACAGTCTAACAGAGTATCAAAGTTTTACTTATCTACAAGCTAACACAGTGACAAAACAACATAAAACTGGAGAATTAAGCTTGAATATAGTAACATAGGAGAAACCGCCATGGTTGGGTCCAACGGGTCAAAAAACACAGGCTTTTTCCTTGATTTTCCAGGATCTCCAGCCGATTTCCCTTGATTATTTTGAAGGCATCTGAATTCCCTAATTTTTCCCTAATTTTCCAGATTTCCCTGATCTGGCACACACCCTATTGTTTAAACAATCAAGATAAAAACTGTCTCGATGCTCTTAACCACTTCTTGACCGGGGACCGCTCCCTGGTGCATGGGTCGCGAAGCTCCTAGCTCCTACCCAAGTGTCTAGGACCGTAAACAAATTTAAAATCCCATGACAAATATGTTTGTCATCGGCACTTAAGTGGTTAAGAAAAATTCACAGCATCTATTTATTTAGGATAACGACATTGCATCCGCTTATTCATCTATTCATTTATTCCAATTGGAGATTAACCTTTTGACCTTTCCCCAAGGCCGGTTAAATAATTATAAGAACTATTGTATCTAACTCAATTTGAGATGAATTAAAAGCGCATAATCATTATAACCACAGCAACGTATGATTAATGCAGTTGACTCCGAAACAGAAAATCCTTTCAACATTACCGCAATCCGACAATTTGAACTGATTGTGTACAAATGTCAGATTCCGATAAATACGTGAGATTTCTCACGCCCATTTCATATCATTAATAAGGTTAGCTTTGATTCTTACATTTAAATTTAGCCTGGATATAATATATTGAACGCCTAATATTATGTTGTAAATATTGCCTATGTAACAGTCGCAGTAGCTGAATGGTTAGAAACGTAGATTCGTGAACTAGAGCTTCCCCGGTTTAAATCCTGCATGGTGCTTCAAATACTCGTTTTCTTTTTCTTTATCATTTTAGTTAGGTTCAGAAACTTAAAATTTGTGACTAGGTTTCAGAAACTTAGAATTTTTGCCGTGAGAGATTCGTAAGACATCTCGGTATTCATCAGTATGTCAAATGTTCCCTGTTTGCCATATTGGAAAAAAATTATTAACATTCCAAAATTTCAAATTACAACCATCGCACAGTACCTTGTGCAAAAGCCTTCGTCGCTTGATTTCATGAAATTCCGCGTGGGGCGATGACAGTCTACCGCACCAGCTGTCAAATCAAAAATGGAGTCAACTGATTGTTAAACATTCAAAAGCCTGGTAAAAGCAACTGCATGGTTTTATCAAAAATCCAAAAATTGTGTAGGGGGGGGGGGGGCAATTCGACCCCGGCGCTACGGGTAACCTCTTAGCAGATTCCCATCAAAAAGAAATATCGTTTAGCTGCCGTAACTTTCGGTGGACCATTTTTAGAAAGGCAATAATTTTGAACGAAAATGAATAGTCCTAAAGAGCACAAACTTGAACTGGTTTCGGCTTTATGATGGCGATGGTGCTGTTGCAAGATTTCCAATTCGGTTGCTGGAAGTTTCTATGTGTTTTGCTTCTTTCCTATCCCAGATAATTCTTTCCCCATTTAGCCCTTATATTGCCAAAATACATCCCTGCCATAGTTTTCTTTTGTCTTATTTTGTATAAAAGAAGCCAGACTTGTAAAAATTTCTCATTCCGAACTAGACTAGTAAATAGATACTTTTTTTTCAATCGGACTCAACTTTTTGTAACCAAAGAGCTGTAACGCGGACAAAAAACATCAGTGGTGGTGCGGCCTGAATCCGGATTAAACACTGCAAAAAGAAGACTAGCTGACTCGTCTATTTCCGAACAAATGTTGGGCAAGCAAAAAAACCAAAAACAAAATAAGGGATCCTTACTTTTCCATGTCGTAATGCAAACAAGTATCTATTTGTAGCTTCTAAATCAGACGTTTCTTCATTTTGTACAACCATCATGAAATCCTCCTTATAACCTCCAAATGTTACTACACTTGACCAATCATACGTATTTTTAGGCTCCTACAAAATCAAGAAAAAAAAGTTATAGTATAATTATCGGTCAAAAAAACTCAACCTTAATTTTTGCTATGGAGCCGTGGCCGAGCGGTGAAGGCGCTGGTCGCCTGAACGGGAATCCCTTGCGAGGCTTTCGGTAGTGAATTTCACCAGTCACTGTTAATTCTGCATGATACCTTGAGGTATATCCAGAAAGGCAGGACTTTAATTGATAGCATTTCATGAAGAACTGAAGACGCTATTCTGGGTAAATAATCACATTATATCATATTAATCTTTCGTCGGCTCAAAGTGACGAAATCTCAATTTTTGCAATCGTGAAATGACATACAAAATTCTGCAAACTATTCCATTCAGGATGTTTTAAAGCTGTGAGTTATTTTAGCCTTAAACCAATTCGTCAGCTCACGCGTAAAAGACAAGACACACTTCAATCAGAAGACATTGTATTATAATTGTGCGTTAAAGGCGTCACAGTTGATAATTTTTTAGAAAAAAATCAGTTGACAGCCTGGACATGAAAATATGGTAACATTTAGCAAATGTCCCACTTATGTCGTGCTCATAGCGATTAAGGGAAGAAGTTTTGCTGAAATTATATATAGCATACTTTAAAATTTCGCGTAAATCACAAGACGATATCTTTTGTTTAAAATTTGACAAAAAATGAAACTTCAAACACACTTAAATAAATAGGCCTATGGAATTTGGTTAAGATTCTATTTCACTTACAAGGTCTTTGGTTAATATTTGAATCCGATCTTCATCGACAGCTATCCAGATTGTTGGTTGTGGATCTTTATTCTCATTATTTACAAATTTCTCCTAAACAAATAAAAAAACATTTGACACATAGTGTCCTCTACGGTATTAGCTGACCCTGAAAAATTGACCTGACTCTGAGCTCACCCTTCCCCCCCCCCCTCCTCAAAAAAAAAGACAAGGAAATGGCTAGCGGATTTAGCAGATCATTTTTACGACTCGCTGACTTAACTTGAATGAATTTGCGATCAATCGCAAAAAATTAGAATATACATATATGTGGAAATACCAGGAATTGGACGACTGAAATTACTACCTGAGCTTTGAACAGCTTGCTACCGAAAAGAGGGACGGATTTTGCGATATGAAGATAAGAATGAACACACTCCTTTACAGATTTTCCTTTCAAACTGGACCAATGATCAGCGACTGATTTGAAAATTTTCCTGAAAGAAAATTCTGGAAATCTCATTAAAATGCCCATCAACCAAAGCCATTATCGACCATTAAAAATGTTGGACACATTTTTCGTCGGACAAAAGTGACAAAAATTTTCCAAAAACTTGATTTAAATAAAAATCACACGAATCATAGTGTCTATAATGTTTTGAAGCAATAACAAATTTTGGTGGCTAACGTTTTCGTCGGACAAAATTTTCGTCACCTCCCAAACCTTTGGCCACTTTGGTCCAAAAGTTTTTAGTCCGATAAGGTAGGTCATTTTCGCCAGGGATAAAAATTCCCTTTTAGTTTGCCTGGTACACCCATTCCAAGGTTTTTGCCTCCAGACTAGGTCTACTGGTACTGTTTCGGAATAGAGTAAGTAGTAAAAGAAGAATGGTGCACATGCGCAGTAAATAGTATCAACATAAGCAAAACAATCGTTGTAACAATAAAGAAAAGAACCAATCAAATTTCCCCGTTTCGCATTATCAATCAACCAGGATAAACTGTTTATAGTATTCTTAAATCATTAAGTTTCTGGACCAGTGTAGAGTTTAAATACTGGGCAGACTATAGTCCTTTCGAAGGTACGTAAATTTTCATGAACAACAACACCACACACGCACGCAGGTATTCATTCCGTACCTTTTCACACTTGTGTTTTCTAGTTTGGTGTATGCTGGATAAATACGTTGCATAATATCTTCCATCAATTTGAAATGTTCAACATAATCCCCAAAAGCAATCTAGAACGAGAAATGAACTGAATCAAAACCCAGCTTTCATGAACTTGAAATGTTCAACATTATTACCGTCCTTTCTACTAAAGCTCCTTTTTCTGACGAATGACGTTTTGTACCCAGCGACCAAAATTAAGAAAATTTTCGTCACGGTACGTCAAATAGGGCCGAGAAATTAACCGTCTCCGTCGCGAAATAAGCCGACAAAGTAATCAACGTAAGTAAGTATATTTTCTTGTTGGCATTTAACGGTTTACAAATGTCTCGTCAGTACATCATGCTTCGATCGCACATCTCGCCAAACTATATCTAAACTAGATTGCGTCGCGTCTGAATCTACGCTAGCGTTTCTGTGCCCATGCAATAGATTTGAGACAGTGTAGCCACTCAAAAATCACAACTAAATTCTGGAACTCATTCTAGGACCTTTTCCGGACTCTTTAAATTAATTGACGGATACACGACCTTTATATAAGGATCACCTTTGTAAGGACTTGAGGCTTAAAATGGCTTGAATAAACGAATTGCTAAGGAGCAGGTCAGTTTGAAAAAAAAACATTAAGGATATTATACAGAATTTTTTTTGTAGGAACTGGTAAGGAATTATGATTAAAAAGATAAGAAACTCCAGGCTTATAGAGAAATTTAGGTTCTTTATAAAGGCGTGAAATATTCCAGTTTTATAATAAAGAAAGTTACGTATCTAGCTAGCAGCAAAATTGAGAAAGAAAACAAATCTCAAGTCAAAAACTCAATCAATAACTCAGTCCATAAGGACAAAAACTTTAAAGGCCTTGGATCCCTGGGTAGAGAACAAGACATTCTACAACCGCTGTTTCAATAATTATAAAAATATCCGGTGACTTTTAAGGGACAACGAAAGAATGGTAGGAATTCATGAAAATTTTCTGCTAAAACTACTTTCTTTAAGGTTTTATATTTGTGTAAAGATAAGAATTTGCAGGGAACTAAGAGATTCACAAAGGAATTGCTGCTTCCAAACTTCTTTTTCAATGTTTCGTGATGGTAAATATTGGGATTTTAAAACATCATTTTTGCGTTTCTGTGCAAAAAAAATATATCTAAATTTTTTTTTGTGTACCCGATAGTGTTAAAGGAACTTTTTTATTCAGCTGAACAAATACAAATTAATGAAAATAAGATTAGAAGAAGTAATGAAGAAGTAATGAATTTTGAAGAAAACGCGAAAAGATCAACAGGTAATCTTTTTAAGTCATGTTTTTATGCCATTTTTGCCATCTATAGAAAATTTTCTGTCGATTGGTATACTCATATGTCAATTTTAGAGCAGTTTCAGCCAAGTAACATTCGTTGAAACTTTTAATAAACGGAACTTTTCAAGATGCAATTTTTGTTATTTTTGAAAACAGCCTGGAGTGTAAAGGCCCACTTAAACAATATTTATCTCCCACATTTAATGACATATCTGTCTACAGCGTCCAATTCTCAATCTTTACCGAGTCTATTGTCGCCTATTTTTAGACAATCCGCGAGCATTTACAATCCAAAACTGTGGAGCCGTGGCCGAGAGGATAAGACGCAGGTCGCCTGAGTACCTAGTTCGAATCCCTTAATCTAAGAACATCGCGAAGAATGTATTTTTGATTTCGAGGTTTGAATTTACGTATTAAGTTATTCAAAAAATGTCTATTTTCCAGGCGCGGGTACAGAGAGGTAGTAAAGTTTTAGCAGGAGAGTGATAAGTCGTTAAAATGTCAATATGTAAACGACCCATCACTTTTCTCTTGAAATTTTGTTAGCCCTCTGTATCTGCGCCTGATTTTGCGTAATTTTACGTTATTGACATGTTTTAGGAATTTAACTATGGATCCCAGAGTGATTTTCCTTATTGCTGCAGTTTGCATATTGCCGTTCAACGTTACCGCTTTGAAATGTAAAGCTGGTACTCCCACACTTGGTAAAGGAGTGACTCCGCCCAACCTTGAAGATACTGAATGTAAAGGGCCGTGGTTTGAGGATCGTTGTTACGTCATGTTTACGGATTACAATATGCCTGGTTTCGACAAAGAGGCCTATACTTATGGATGTATACTTAAAGTAAGTATAAGTGTTTGAAGATCGTTGTTACGTCATGTTTACGGATTACAATATGCCTGGTTTCGACAAAGAGGCCTATACTTATGGATGTATACT
>JAUBWS010053234.1:0-17391 GCA_032270445.1 Darlingtonia californica
AATAAGGTACGGTTGAAACAAAACGTGAGCGAAGTTTGTGCTGTAACAATATATGTAAATCATTAAATAAGGTACGGTTGAAACAAAACGTGAGCGAAGTTTGTGCTGTAACAATTATATATAAATCATTAAATAAGGTACGGTTGAAACAAAACGTGAGCGAAGTTTGTGCTGTAACAATATATGTAAATCATTAAATAAGGTACGGTTGAAACAAAACGTAAGCGAAGTTTGTGCTGTAACAATATATGTAAATCATTAAGTAAGGTACGGTTGAAACAATAAGTGAAGTTTGTGCTGTAACAATATATGTAAATCATTAAGTAAGATACGGTTCTACTAAAGGCACAAATGAAATCTGTATAAATTTTTATGGATTGCCATGTTTGTAAACTAATACACATTACAATCATTCATTCTTTCAGGTGGATGCATCAATATTCAAAGAGCATTTGGAAGACTTATTCTTTGAAAATTTACCTTTTGGTTGGGAATCTGGTTCAGCAGAAGAAATTCTTTTGACACACGAAATTTTATTACAATTCAAGGTGAGAGATATTTTTTTGTTCTCGTCATTACGAGTTACATAATGAAGATAATGCCTTATTATGAGCGAATGCGTCTTATTATCCAAAACGCAAGGTTTTAGTAAGTTTTCATATAGGCTTTGAAATTTTTTGAATTGCCCCAAAACCTTTTAATGTTTTTGTAATAAAGATTTTCACTGGCAAACGGGGTGAACTTAGCTTTACAGTGCGTAATATATATACTATAGTATCTGAAAACCATGGAATTCTTAAGGTAAAAAAAAACAATTTATATTATAGGCAAATAATGAATCACCGATGAAAACAATTGTTCTTGAATTTATTTTGATAGGAAAGTTTATTTGTGGAAACAAATTACTAAAAAAACAATTTTGATACATGGAACTAAATCTCTGATTTATTCGATTGAATTCTTAAAATTTTACTAATTAATATTCTTTTATGCAGGATAAAGCACTTTCTAAAAGATTTAAATCAATTTGGGAATGCAAAGATGTCTTAGCATCGTCAAATTTGGAAAAATTGACCAATATTTTAATGGTGAGTCCTGACTCAATACTGTAGGTAGAATAATAAATAAGTAGAATTAAGTTGTAAAATGCACTTTTGCCATATCATTACCAATAAATACTGGGCAAGAAATTGAAGGATAGTGTAGAGAGATTGATAGCTGGTGACAAAATATCAAAGAGCATAGTAAGAGTGCAATGTGTTGAACAAAAATCGACATCAATTATTTTCATTAATGGAATAACACAGGTAAATCTAAGGTTTCTGATAATATGATAATATTGAGATATCTGGAAAATGTTCGGAAAGAAACTAAATTCACTTTGTAAATATTGGAATATTGTGCTTTGATGGTATAGTAAATCTGGAAAGAAACAGTTTTTCTCTCTTTATACGTTTGAAAGAAACTGATTATTAAGACTTGATATACCTGTTTATTTACTTCATCAGAGTACCACAGAAATTTCACATCCTAAAACTCACTCTTTATGGAAACATGTACTAGCAAAGGCTGTGGAAAGTGATGAATATCTAAACAAGTTTTGGAAAGTTGTTGTAGAAGGTATTGATTTGTTGTTCTAAGAGCAGTGGTTGAGAGACAGGGAGGGGATGGCAAGGGGTCATTTTGCATATAATCGACTTTTTCGAGGGGCGCCAAAACACGCTTCATATACAGATTTTTTTAAAGCAACGTATTTACCAAAATTGTCAACAAATTTCGAATTTTGGTATTACAAGTCCTGTATTCATTATTGCCAACACACTCATATTACATAAAGTATGCATTACGTTCATGATTTAGGCGCTTTGGTAATTCTTCATAAGGCTGGACTTAAATGATTGTGGGTTGCCGTCACCCGAGTCTAAGAAAAAAAGTACGGTCGGTCGGTTGGAAAAAACTTTTTTTGGTCGCAATTTTCATGTTATTTGTGAGAATAAACGCTCTAACTAATTAAAGATTATTTATATTGTTGAAGAATAAAAAAATATTCGGTCGAACTTTGAGTAATAAATTTTTTTTATTCGGGCCCTTTCAAGTAGAGTCGGTCGGATGACGGCAAACAAACAATCATTTATTAAGTCAAGCCTAATGCAGTCTTCTCATTCTGTAAAACAGTGCGAGCGTGATAAATCGCGCTCCTCGTTTATGTTGAGGAGCGCGATTCGCGCTAATGTTTTTCTTAGAATTAAATACGTCAATATTGGTAGATTTATTGCATAAATTATATCATGAGTTATTTAACTTCACACCAAAAAAAAAATGTAGCTACAACAGCTATGTTATTTTGAAATAAACACAAGGTTTTAGACTGGAATATTTTTCAATCTTAAAATCAAGGAGCGCAATTAATCGCTCTCCTTATCAAGATCGAGGAGCGCGATCGCGATCCTCAGAATGAGAAGACTGCTAATGCTGTCATTTTTTTCTTGTTTCCTAGAGAAAAACACTCTAGGGGCCCTTGTACACTTTATTATCCTTGACAAAGAATGGTATAATTCATTCTAGGAATCGCTACTTAAGGGGTGAGCGCCACCGCATCAGGAGCTGTTGATTAGGTTTCTTGAATTAGCTTTATGTTTCTTTATGGGGAGTCAACGGTAATGATTCCAGATCTTCTTTTTGAGCTGCGTTTTTGCAAAATAGTTATTGAGGTGTTTTCATTTTTTCATTAGGTGGATTGTTGCAATCAACACACGAACGAAAATTTGTAGCTCTACAAATTCTGTTACAACTATCTTCAAGCATTACCTCTGATATGGTTTGTATCTTTGACTCAGTTTTAAGTGTTCATAAGGTTTTAAAACCTGAATCTATACGAAATTCATTAATTGTTTAGTTAGACTGAATTTCATATGCCATGGTTTTGGATCTGGTAAAAGGGAAAATTGTCTCAATTACCTTATATACCTTGTTTCCTAGGGCAGCAATTGATGCTAGGGCAGCAGCTAACGTCTATGGTTACTAAATTTTTCTTAAATTGTAATTTTTGAATGTTTTGATCTTGTTTTTAATTTTAGGTCGAGACATTGTTTTCTGAAGCCATGATGAAATGTCTTATAAATAGTTGTAATTCTAAAGAAAACTTCCTTTTCAAAGCTGCACGTGAAATGGTTAGTTATCATCAAAATCGCAATTCTGTCTTTCTAGAGCAGAATTAGAGAAAAAATGGATTTTCTTTCTTTATGTGTAAAAATGCCAGCTAATTCTTTAAAACAAGATAAAAGTGACAGATTAGCAAAAGCTTTTCGAAGGAGTATGGTATAGAGTTCGAGCCCTGGTTTAGCGTTTCTATGTTGAGCTTTTTTGTATGTCGTAAGTAATATCCGCAAAGAGGTTGACACATTTGAAGCTCGGCCATTTTTCCATTTATTTGCAGCTTTCAAATTTACCATTGAAGTTGGCGTCCAACAAGGATGAAAATATCATTCCAACAGTCATCAAAGTTCTAGTCGGAAGGTTCAGTGTTTACATCCTTTTGAACTTTTTGTTTGTTTGTCAATTACATGAGTATAATTTCATCCAATTGATCTGGGCTAGAATGATTAAGGACTTGTGTTAAGGACTCCAAGGTCTCATGCTCAGAACTATTTCTTCTGAATAATTTCCGTGGCTTCTAGAAGTCTAGAAGGTTCCCTGTTAGCGCTTCTTTAACAGATTCGCTCCTTTCCAGTCTCTTTCTTTCATTAAAATCATCCACATCATCAATATCCTGGCTTTAGTGAAGAATTCTGTTTTTTAGGAATGGCAATATTGCTTTTGATATAATGACCAACACGAAGACTATCGAAAGTTTGACATTGCAGGTAGATCTTTACATGTACATTTGTTTTCTTTAGTTAATAATTGAATTGATGTTAAAAGAATGAGATGGTTTAGGTTGGAAAACCATCAGAAATTTTGAGTTAGCAGACTCAATGTTTATACAATTTAGTAACTACCAGAATCTAAGATACAGTGATATTCCACGGAAAAAGTGGGCTTGATCTTATCGTAATTCACGTTCTCACTAGTGAACAAACAAGTAATATTTTAAAAATGACACCAGCACCAGTCGCAAAATGGCATAAACCTGTTGAAAGTATTACTTGAACTATTACGCGTTCCCTCGGGGTAACTCCCTACACATTGCAGCAGGCCAAAATTCCCACCAGTTCTCATCTCAAGGAGTGAACAATAAAGATTTACATCGTCCTAGTAACCTAAAACAGCTTTTGAGTTTCAAAATGATGTATTCAACTAAAATGAAATGACAGTCAAGGTTCAACTTTTTCAAAACAAAAAATCAATTATAATATCTTTAATCTTTCAGCTATTGTATGTCGAAGAATATTTTCAATGGCTTAGAGAAATATTTGTCAATCCAAGCTCTGACCAGTAAGAAAACTTTGGTTTTTTGTCTTTCGCTCTCAACATTTTTGAACTCAGTCTTACCAAAATTGTGACGTATGATTCAAAGAAGACATTCAACTATGTAATGTACCCTTCTCTTTTCTCTTTTCTATAGATGCGAGACAAAAAAACTACAGTCTAATAATTATTATGCACTAAAGTCTGCGATCACAAATTTTGTGAGCCTTCTCAGACACTGCTCACTGTAACTAGCAAACGCCTATTTATACTTTATCAAAACTTTACAATTGATTTAATGATAGCGTTATGGAACTTACAAATGCACGCACGAGCGCTCTTGATGTGTCAGTATAGTAATCTAGTATACAATGGGAGAACGCAATGCGGGAGGAATTTTTGCGAGTTCAAGAAATTGCGATTAATTTTAGCGAATAGGCATTTCGATCCATACCTAATCTCAGAAACTTTCGCAATATTAATTTTTGCAATTTTTGTATGACAAAAAAAAAATGTATTCCTTTATTATTCTTTTTTCATTCTTTTATATGTATTCTGCCTTAAATAAAAGTAATTTTAAGAAATAACTGGATTAATTTTCTCGAATAAGCTTTCCGAGAACTTCGCGTGGATTTATTTGCGCGAAATATAATTTGAAATATTTTGCGAGGTTATCATCTAACTTTGTTTGGGCAAACAATTTTATCATGAAAATAACGAAAAGAAGCATAGTTGTGGAAATATAGTTTATTAGAAATTTAATTAACATGTATAAATCAAATATAATGTATACAGTGTGCCCACAAAAAAACGGGCCACGAGTTTTAAATGTCCACAACTTTGTTAATTTTTATTTGTTATAATTATGCGGTTTTTATACCATTGAAAGGTCTTTTTCCAAGCTTTCCAACAATATAAGATTTGGGGAAATATTCACATTTTTATATTTCGATACGATCATTGATTTCTTAATCCTCAATATAAGTCGCTTTTAATGGGCAATTATTCCAATGTTAAAATGTGCAAAGCAAAGAGACTGTTGTGGTGTGACAGTATCACCTTGAAATACTCGGAAAAACAGGAAATCTTGAGTTTTTTTATCAAAATAAATTTAGGGTATTTCCAAACATGTTGAAGTGAGATTATTTCTATGAAAATGTGCTCAATGAACATAGCAAGCGCTTTAATTTACACTTTGCATGAAACGCTTTGAAAGCTATCTCAAAATATTCACTGTTTTGAATTTTTCTGACTGAAGAAGAAACTGTTTACCGTATTCTCTCTAATAAGCGCCCGGGCGGTTATAATTTTTTTTTGAAGTTTAGGGGGCGCTTATTAGAGAGGGGCGCTTATAAAAAAATCTAGAAAATGGATGTCAACTGTCAAGGCGATTACGTTATGCTATTCTTAGTACATTTAAAATATTGCACTGTTGGAGAAAGGAAAAGCTATTCATATGAACATTGAAACTTCAGAAATTAAGAGGGGAACATTTTTTAACATTTTTTATAATTGTAAACATCATGTAAATATTTTCAAAAGACAATCTTTCGTTTCTATTACGTTACCAAAATTCTAATTACCACCCGGGCGCTTATTAATTTCCGTGTAAATATTATTCTTTCTAATAAGCGCCCGGGCGGTTATTAGAGAGGGGCGCTTATACAAATATTTTCACTTTGAGGAGGGCGCTTATTAGAGAGGGGCGCTAATTAGAGAGGGGCGCTAATTAGAGAGAATACGGTATTCCTTTATTTCATGGACAAATGAAAACATCGAAGTTTTTTTCCAATTTTCAATGTGAAAAAGATAGAGAAATAAATTATCGTAGTATAAACACAGATTTACTTCGTTTGATAGTAATTTATTTTAATTGTTTGTTATCGATTTAATTGCGAAATTTAATGATAAAATCCCAAATATCTCTAAAAGTATTTTGCAAATTTAAAATCGTATCTATTGATGTAAAATATTATTCAACAAACCTTTTTTTATATACATTATATACGTTTGAAACTCGGGGCCCGCTTTTTTGTGTCACTGTGTATTAATTAAAATATATATTTTATTAACTCTGCTTCTTATCGTTATTTTTTTCTGTTTCGAGATTGATTTAATTTATTGATTATAAGTCAAGTCTTTAAATGTTGTAAATCGACATTATTTTTGTAATTGCCTCTCGACTCTCGATTTACTTTACAGCTTAACTTGATGACATTTCATATTTTTAGGGTGAATGGGAAAGACCAAACAACTATTCAAGTTTGGGCACTCAATCAGGTAAAAATTGGATTTGTTTCGAATGTTTTAAGTTTTGCAATACAAAGTTTCATTGAAATGCAATTTATGGTTTTTGTCATCAAACATTGTCATCATTAGTTTCAATGCATTGATAGTTTGAATGACGGATTAGAAAATTAAGTATAGTGCAATCCAATGTTTTTTTATAATTTTTGTCAAGTGCTATGCATGGTGCTTTATCTCATTAATTTTCTTGAGAGATTTTAGAAATTCTAAGGTGTTTATTTTACAATCGACAGACCCTTTATTAGCTCTCATATTGATAAGCTTTTCTTTTTAGTTTATATGAAAAAGTCCAAGCCTAATCACTAAAAATGTAAAAATAGTGCTGTAATCAATGAATTATAAAATTTGAGCGAATGGAAAATATTTCGAAATATATTTTATTAACTATATAAATAAATATTTTCAAACTTTCGAAGTATCTGCTTAGTAGTGTTTTAAATTGGATCCATGTTTTTGTTTTCATTTCATCGCTTTTCTTTGATAGATGACTGTATTGAGCCGAGCTGCCAAAAAATTGGACAAAGAAGACTTGATATTGAACATTGGTTGTTTCTTATTTCTTCATTCTTATTTTCAAGTTGTGAAAAGATCCAAGAAAGAACCTTTGGTATGTTCTCCTCCTAATCAATCTCATATCTAGGTCGATCTATCTAGCTTATCATATTATTTTCATATATGATATCAATTAATGATGGGACATTTAAATCAGTGATTTCTTTGCACAGAATCTCAACAAGTAAAATGGCAAAAACAAAATGTTGAGATTATGTTAAGAAAAGCCCGTAACAACGACCGTTATTTTAAAAAGAAAATATGATTTTTCCATGAGGTTTAGAGTATTTTAAGGGAAAAACAGTCAGTCACGACATCTTACATCCTTCTTTTCTTTGGCGTTTTCAATCACATGAAACTAAATTACAGTTTAATAAATCACACATGAAATGAGTATTTTGAATTTTCGCAGAGACTTTCAATTGATATGAGATTTGTTGTCACCTATAAAGGTGTTTATCAATTTAATTGGACTGTCTTTGTTGATTGATTGATTGAATAAAAGTTTCTAAAGAAGTGTTGCTAGCTTAAGTTATTGTGGTTTTCAGGAAATGGATTAAAGTATGGACAGAGAAACATTTTCACTTGAATATCTTCCTACGAAATCTCATTTCACTTGTTTTCACCAAAGCCAACCATTATCTATGGATTAAGCAAAAGAAACTGTTGTATGAAAATTGCAATGTAAAAATACTTGAGAAAAACTAGAAAAATAATAGACTTGACCTAGAATTGACACCCTTTATTCAACTCTTAAATTTTGAAACCATTTCTCAAAAATCGCGCGTTGAACAATATGAAAAAATATCGCCTTTTACGCTTTCACATCGTTTTTTTTTTTGCTATGTTTTATGTTTATGTTATTATACTATATTTCAATTTGAATGGCTGAAAACTGATGAAAAATCCAGTCATTTTTAAAATTGAAATCTGAAATTTAAGTATGAAAAACATTTTTTTTACTATCTTTTTCAGTGAGTTAGATATTAATGCATGTTATTCAATACAACAAATAAATAAACATTTCCATTTTTCTTTCAAGACACCAAATAATCATCAATAATAAAGATTTTTAAAAGATAGCATTTTTAGTTCATAATCATAAGTAATTTTCACCATAACAGATTTTCATTATTCCACAATAACCCTCAAACTTTGAACTTGCCTGCCTGTTTAGCTGCATATCATCAGCAAAAAGATTTGTGGAGAAAAACAGGAATAGCACATGTTTTAATCTGGACAGAAAAGTACAATGATTGACAGTATCGAATGTTTTTTGAAGATCGTCTCGTTATTCAGTTTATTTGTTAAGAAATCTACAAATTAATGGACAAATAAATTTTGATCATTCAGAAATTACAAATATTTTCAAAATTACAAACATTTCAAATTGTATTGTATTCAAAATGAATATTTACCCGTTTGAATTCATATTATAAGTTGGGTTTTTGGTCCACTGAAGGCTTGTGTTCAGTTGAGACAACAGAACCCATCACTTTATTCTGTCACTAAAAGTTTTGATGGACATTCCTTATAAAATTATATTGCTTCATTTAAGATATATTTCTAAAACTTTTGGGTCTATTTCAAAAAGCTATAGAAATGAGAACTTCTTCATTTCTATCGCTTTGGAAATGTAGAATTAGTCGTTAAGATCGAAATATCGAAGGTAAGACGTTAGATTTCGAACTAAAACGTTTAAATTGTGTTCCAAGTTTACTGCTTAATTGACGTCACGAGACCGGTTGTTCCCAAATACACGATGAATTTCAATTTTGCGAATCAAATTGCAATTAGTTTCAGTGAATCAGCGAATTCTTTTCACTAATCAGCGAATCAATTGGCAAGTTAGAATTATAAAAGTTATTTTGAATGGGCAGCTTTCAGAGAGAGAAAACATATATTCTGCTAAGCGAAATCTAATAATCAAGACCTGCTTTAAGATGTGTAAAACCTGTCATCATCATTTTATTATTCTTCAAATGAGGCAAAACAAACACTCTAATGAAAGAAAGTTTTTCATTATTGTGAAGTCAAGATAGGGGAATTTCCACCACATGTTTTTAAAGTTTACAGCAACAACAAGTTCTTCTTTAATTGAAACAGAGTGCTCGATTTATATTCATGATTATGTATTATTTTGATTCGCAGTTTTGTTAAAATTAGGAAAAAAGTACTTCGCTGAATCATTTTGCGAACTGCGAACCCTTAATTCGAACTGCGAACCCTTAATTCGAACACTGTGTCCTTACAATAAATCAAAATGTTTACATAGGTCCATTATTGATAACGAATGATTGTACTTGTACCCCTCGTTTAAATCTTTGTTTCACTTTTAATTTCTTGAACAATTCATCATGTTTATCAAGGTCTTTTGATCGGCACTTCAAAATATGGTTAATCACAAACCTTCGTATTTCTTTATTTCTCACAAAATACAAGATTGGGTGAAGTAAAGGGTACGCTAGCGATGTATAGATTACAATCTGCAAATTGATGTCTTGATCGTTTGAGAGAGAAATCATTTCTGCTATCAAAGATGGTGTCCATCCTATGACCAAAAGAACTGCTGCACTTTTCAATAATCGTTCTGAACGAACAAGATCATTCTTTCCTTTGAATGAATTGTTGTGAAGATGTCTCCGATGTTGCAAAATGATCCTGAAGACCATGTTAGTACACACCGTACTGAAGACGATAGAAAATAGTGATATACAAATGGGTAAATATTCCGAAGGATGAGAGGGTACAACGGATAAAATGGCACACAATCCACTTGTTGTCCATATACTAATCAACGCCAATACAGTCTTGCTGTGTTTCTTTCGTGGATGTTTTTGTACAATATTGTTGTTTATTTTCAATTTACGCATATGAATAAATTGTAAAAGATTTACTGACATAACTCCCAATATGCTTGAAAGAGTGCCTGTAACTTCAACGAAGTGCAGAAACATTAAAAATTCACATTGTGGATCAATGATCAGTTGCTGAGTTATTTTGCATGATCCGAAAATGAAATTGGCCAACAAGTCGGATATTATGATCCGGTGATATGAATGTCTGCGGAGACTGTTTGTGTTCCGTATACTATAAATAATTATAAGATTTCCCAATAACAGACATAATATTAGAAATGACCAAGTGATTGTCGCCAATATATTTTTTCTTGCAAATTTTACCAAATGTGAATGACATAATACACTAGTATAGACTTGTTTACTGTCATTAAATTGTGAATGAGTTGAATTTTTCATGTTTAAATTTAACACACGAGACATTTTATACTAGTAGCGATAATCTCCAAACATTGATGAAAACAACCTTGTCAGCAGCGCACACAACGTAGTATCGAATTTCCAAAAAAAGAGATCAGACTTGTGCTTTTCACTGTCTTTATACAAATTCACCGAATACTTCACGTCACTTTTGGTTGAAAACAAAATGGGAGAGAAACTCCTTCATTGGAACCGTCTCCCCCTAATCAATTATTAAAAAGTTGGGGATAAAAATGGCTGCTTAAGGTTGAGAGATAACAAGTATAATCAGATTGAATGATGTTTATCGCATAATTATTTGTGATTCTTTTAAAGGTTCAATTTCTTTTGTTTTGCAGCTATGTGACGCATACTCAGAAGGCTGGGAACTAACAGAAAAAGTTCACGAGCTAGCAAAGCAAAGATTTCAAACAGTACTCACTGACTTGACATGCTGGCGGAGAAAACAAGGTACCCAAGGTACTTGACGTAAATTTGAAGTTTGCCGATATGCAAAACATTGGATATTTTCCTTAATAATAAATTTTTGAATTTTTCTCTTTACTGTTAGTGGTGATTCAAGTTTTTACTGATGTTCCGCCTACTCTCCACTCTCAATGTTGAAAAAGGATTGTATATGGATGACTAAAATATCCTTCTGTTTTTTTTTTTTCAGGCCAAGAGAAGGTGAAACTGACAGTAGGAGTAGCATCAGATGGTGTGCTTTTCACAGAAAAAATGCTCCAATTTGCAGAGGTCTGTCGCACCTGTTTTCTTGCTAATTCGTGCTTTTCACAGAGAAAATTCTTCAATTTGCAGAGGTTTATATCTGGGAAAATTGCGGTTTAAAAAATTGGCCAAAAACATGGTGGGGTTAATTGTGGCTAGTCGCTGAAGAAATGTAAAAAAGGAAGTTGAAAATATTTCCTTCATAATTT
Source organism: Darlingtonia californica (assembly GCA_032270445.1). Taxonomy (NCBI): domain Eukaryota; kingdom Viridiplantae; phylum Streptophyta; class Magnoliopsida; order Ericales; family Sarraceniaceae; genus Darlingtonia; species Darlingtonia californica. Next base: position 11,462 of record JAUBWS010053234.1, read on the forward strand.
CAGTGGCACTACCTTAGTTCCATTATTTTTCGCGCCCCTTTTATTTTCGCACCCTCAAATTTTCGCTCCCCAAATTTTCGCGCGCCCCTCAAAAAGGTAGTTTTGCGCATATAATTACGTCTCTTGTTTTCATTAAAAAACCATGTTTTTATATTGCTAGTTCTTTTATCGAGTTCGTTTCAGGCAGTTGCATGCAGCAATTTTACTATTTCGCGCACCTAAGTGGAACTAAGGTATTTAAAAATGGATTGAATTTTCAATAAATGAGGTTGAAAATATTTCCTTCGTTATTTCAGTGGACTACTGTTCTATTTATAAAAATGGATTGAATTTGTCTTTCAGAAACTTATTACAAAGAGTAAGTTTGTCACATTATGCGAGGTTTGGGTACCAGAGGTAAGTTTTCGATGTTATTTCTTGGTGGTTTTAAAGTAAAAGAAAACAACTTTATATATATTTATATAGTTCTTGCAGAGTGAGACGAATTCATTGTAAGAAATATTCACAGATAAAATTTTGTGGCTAGAAAAAACGGCGGAATCCATACATTTTTCGCGGAATTAATATTCGCGGTCAATCAAAGTTGTAAACCACGGCAATTTCAATATTTTTTATTCTATGAACACGTGTATCAGTCAAATTTAGACAAGTTTCCCTTTTATCTTTTAATTGGATCTGACAATAGTAATTTCTTACATTTTTCGTGGCGTTTTTTCACGAATGTTTTACCGCGAAACCGCGAAATTTCTTTCCCCTGTTAAATTTTCTGACATAAAGTAAGTAAAACTGGTTAGTGTACCATTGAAGTAATTGATAGAAGCATGAATATATCATCGTCGCTTCGAAAACTTCAGATTGTTTCGGGGTAAATAATACTACTATACGGACATTGAAATAATGTTGAGCTCACTATTCTTTCAATATATTTATATCATTTTCTAACCTAAAACTATATACTAAGAGTCAAGAGATATGACTCTTCTCTCCTAGTCGATGCTAGAACCATGGTTTTATCCACTGTTAACTCTGTTTGAAATTCTTTCATATGTTTGCTTCCGTTGATTTTGGTGCTCCTTAAGACGAGTCTTGAGATGGCGACCAGTTTGGCCAACATAGGCAGCTTGACATCCTACACATGCAGTTTTGTAAACGAGTCTGCTTTTTAGGTCTTTTTCGATAGGGGTTTTACTGATATAACTAAAATAATATAACTTCGGTTGAATAATGATAACAAATACTTAATATTACAGACCTACGATGCTTTCAATGAAGAAATGGCTGAATTGCAAGAAGAGGTAATGTTTTACTTCAAAATTGTGAAGATTTTCGGGAAATTTGAGTAGCGTCTCCCCGGTCGGTCGCGCAATCCAAGCTATTAAAGGTCATATTTTGCCTCGACGTAATACAAATAACTTTTTAATCAGTTAAATGCCTTTCCCCCGGTAAGCTCAACCTTCTTCTGGATACGCAAGTGCTCAGGTGAGTAGAATCACGTTGGGCGTCTGTGTTCAAGCAACTTGCAAAGTTACTATTCGTTATTTATCTGTTTTAGAAAAATGATGATGTCATAGAAGGTAGCAAGGGTATACAGTTGTTACGTCATCATGCAACGTTACATTTGTTCAAAAATCAAGAAGAAGCCATTGTAGTGCTTAAGGTATTTTTTTCCTTAACAGAAATGAAGCAATTATGACAACAGTTATTTCGTATCTCTGAAATGTTTCCTGCCAGCTCATAACTTCTTCTCTCCATCCTAACAACCGCGAATGAAGTTACTTTCGTTTTTCCCTTTTCCCGTGATCTCATGGAAAAATTTCGTGAAGTTTTACACGAGTCAGTTCAAATTTGACTAATACGGACTATTTGCTGAAGTCAGCGTTTCAAATTCCAAAAGCGAAACGACCGACATAATGCTGGAGTTTTATGGTGTTATGCTGGAAAGATGTTTCAAAAGTTTTGCCAAGTCTGAAATAACTGAAATCAAACCCACCTCAAGACCAGGTATAAATTTCAGAAGTTTTTTCTGAAAGTCTGATAAAAACCTTACTTCTTGGATGAAACAACCGACCAAAAGTGAAGTTGTTGAAAAACATTTCAGGGATTAGAGTGCGAAACAACTACTCCCTATAATAACAAATGGTCTATTTCTTACTTACAAATTTAACGGATACGAACATTTCTGTAATTAAGGTTTTTGCTTGCCAAAAATGAAGCAATAGTATAGCTCAAAGTTCTTTTCCTTACCAAAAATGAATCAGTGTAGCTCTTAATGTATTTCTTTTCCAATGCCAAAATTGAAAAAAATGGTAGTGTTTGTGCTATCATTTTTTTTCTATCAAACAGTGATTAAGGTATGGTTTTTTCCTGAATAGTGTCGTGCAATTTTTTGCTGATGTTTTGGATTTTAATTCCATCAGTTATTTCATATTTCTGTATTATTGTATTTCATTGTGAGCAGATTTTAGATTAAGCTTCTTTAGGAGTACGGTTTCGCATAAAACGGATCTTAAGTAAAATGATCGCAGTTGTGATCGAACAATCTCTTCATAATGGCTGAAATTCCAAACAAAAAGAAGTTATGTATTTGCTGCTCGATAAAAATAAGACTAGATAGGAATATTTTTGAACAAATCAATCAATTTGAATTTTATGTAGGATTTTTTTTTGAAAACGAAAACAGAAGATTTGCATAGAGTAGATTGTAATAATATCAATGAAACTTTGAGTTCGGTATCTATTGTTGAAATGGTTGAGGCGACTTGCAGTTTACTCCCAATACTATATACTTAAATATACCGCTACAGTGTGCCAAGGTAATCATAAACGTTAATATATCTCACGATAAATATTTTAGACTGTATCAGTCCTCAATTGTTGAAAATCTTTGTTTGATGTAGGGACCATGGAATTGACAAATTTTAAACATAGTGTTAATCTAATATAGTGTTTTAGCAGTTTTATTTTCATTAAAGGACGTGCAAGAATGCTGTCGAAAAGTTGGAAAGAAGAGTAAAAATAAAAAAGGTAAATCCCTTTACCAGATTTTGCTTCGTATTTTTTAACTAAAATATTTGGCTTGTAGTAAGTTTGAATCTAAATTGAGGTTTGTAGTGGCTTCATATTATGTTGTAATAGAGCAATATAACGAAAGACTCGATTTTAATTAATTATTAATTTTTTGATTTGATTTAGAACCACATTGGTGTGATGTCTTACTGGAGATTTTGGTTGGGTTTTTGGCACAACCTTCTCTTGTAATGAGACACGTTGTTGAGAATGTATTTCGAATAGTTTCCTCCCATGTTACTAATCAAGGTCTCAAATCGTTAATTGAGGTAAGTTGATAAAATTGTTGAATTCTATCGTATTTTTGTCAACGTGAACATTTCATTCACCTCCTACATCCTATCACTCTTTTTCACCGACATTGAGGAATGGCAATACTGACGCCAACTATTTTTGATGGAAATTATGGAAATTATATTAATTTAAGATTAATTGACTATGATATTTTAACTTCATCTTCAGATCATCTCGACAAAGAAATCAGAAGATTTGAACAAAGATGATGAAGATGGTATGATTTTTATTTCAACAAAAGATGACCTAACCCTAACCCTAACAAGGGATTTTATTATTTTTATCAATATCTACCCTACCTATTTTACACTTTCTGCCTTGTTACTCTGTGCTGATTCTATTAGACCGGGTAAAAATTGAGGTCGGAACCACCTTGAAAGGGAAAAAATTCATTGTGCCCTAATGAAAGGTGTATCATTTTACAAATGACCCCATTTTTCTTATCTACTTATTACGCTCTACCTATTAAACTTGTCTGATATCTCATTTTCAAATCTTCAAAATTTGACTTTTTAAGGGGGTACCATCGACAAAATTTCAACCCTCTGGTGGGCCAATGCCACCTTCCTAGACAACCCACCTCCGATTTTTGCAACTTCAAATGATACATCATTCATTTGAGCACAATGAATTTTTTCCACTTTCAAGGTGGTTCAATTTTTACCCGGTCTTTATATGAGGTACTTTAAATGTTTCTTTTTGAGCAAAATGTCTTTTTTATTTAGAAAGTGAGAATGAAGAAGAAAAGGACGAAGCTGCAGAAGGGGATGAGGTTAACTTCCTTATATTCCTTCTTTATCAGAGCTTCTTAAAAAAACAACACCTAACCTTACTATTAGCACTCTAGTTAGTTTCATATATTACTGGCATTGCTTCGTCATTCCTCATGCATTTTCATTTAGGGAAGTGATAAAAAGAATGAAGATGAAGAATCTGAATCAAGCGATGATTCTGAGAGTGACGAGGATGACGAAAATGAGGAAGAAATTGATGAAGCGTTTAAAAAGAATATCAAGGAAGCACTCAATTCAGCTAATGTTTCCATTAACGAGGTTCCATAAAATACTGTTTGTGTTTTCCCTTCCAAATGCTGGCAGTTACTGTATGTTAAAGCGTGAAACTTTGGACCCTGGTTTTCGAAACCTTTGCTAAGCTTTTGATGGTCACAAATTATCATTTGCTCCACAAGGTTCCATGTAGCTGTTTTTAAGAATCCAAGACTTATCGTTCGTTCTTGTCGTCGACTGAAGTAATATCTGAAATTTTATTAGCTAAGAAAGAAGCTCGTATCGTATATATTTCATTTTTTACGCACAGTGTACGTGAATCGTATGTGGAACTAGTGCAATATGGGTATACTCTCGTCCTAACATTTTCCTGTGCAAAACAAATTTGGAACTTGAAAAATAATCTCACATATTGTACTCGTTGTCATTCGATAACGATTACTAAAATATGATGAGATCATCTTAAGTAAATATGAATCCTACTGTTAACGTTGCACTTGTATGTTAAATAAGTAAAATAGTTCTTTTCTCTGATAACTACACCTGAAAAGTCCAAATAGATTTAGAGTAACTTTTTACATTTATATACATTTTCAAATTACTGTCTTTAATAATTCAAAAGCGGACGTCGAGTCCCTCATTATTGCTGTGCAGAAAGTAATTCTGTTCTATAAAGCCGTCTTAATCGCGCGTTCACTTGTCTTTGATGCAGGATGAAAATGAAGAAGAGGATGATCTTGATATGGATTCAGGTGATACAGAAATGTTAAATGTTTTGGATCGTACATTAGCTGGAATTTTCAAACAACGAGAAGACAAGTTAAAAGCAAAGAAAGAGAAGAAAGCAAATCAACAAGCAATGCACCACTTTAAACTTCGTGTACTTGATCTCATTACCATCTTCATGAAAGAACAACCTAAAGATGAACGAATTATTGTAAGTAACATTCATATTCTCAGAAATATGTGGAAAGATTTTGGTTTAATAAATTCTGTTATTTGTTAATAGAATTTCATCAAGCCACTATTGGATCTGATCTACTCAACTCAAAGTCGACCAGAATTGACTACGCTACACGAAAAGAGCGTGAATGTGTTTAGAAGTAAACTTTGTCAGCAAAAGAATCATCATTTCTCAATCGACAATGATGAAGTCATCCAAATAATGAAATCTTGTCTGACATTAGCAAAACGCTCAGGTACAGTATGTATTTATTTCTGTGCGTGCTTTTTATTTTATCTTTCAATTGGCGTGAATAAAAAGTGAGCCAATATAATTTCGTATGATTCGTATCATCCTAATGTACCTGTTATAGACGCGCTGGTACGAAAGTTCTCAAATTAAGAATCAACTAGAAAACCAAGCTCCACTCGTCGAATATCAAGATATATATAGCTACTCGAGATAAGATGATATTCTCTCTAACATCATAAATCAATATAAAAGGGTTACGCGCGGATGTTTGCAAGCAAAGCGAAATCATATTTTAATTTTAATTTTTGGAATTGGTTTTTATTTAAAAATTTCCGATTCTGGCATTTGGCATCTATTGGTAGCCAAGC
>JAUBWS010053256.1:1743-17386 GCA_032270445.1 Darlingtonia californica
TCACGCATTAACCTATGTTGCTGTTGTTGCTGTTGTTGTTGTTGTTGTTGTTGTTGTTGTTGTTGTTGTTGTTGTTGCTGTTGCTGTTGTTGTAAATGGGCTTGTTGTAACTGCTGTTGAAACATTTGAGGAAATACTTGTGGAATTTGATGGAATTGAAATGGAATTTGCTGCATATGTTGATTCAGTAACATTTGTCTGTAAAATGGATTTGCTTGGAGTTGTTGAGCATTGATTCCTTGTTGGTGAAACATGGCTTTCAAATATTGTTCTTTTATTTTGAGTTTTTCGATATAATTTGTGAATGCCTCTGTAAAAGAAGGAAGTCTGCGGTTCGCTTCTGTTTGGTAACGTACAAACACACTGTTTTTGGGAGGCATGATTTTCTGTTGCTCATCTTCAGATTTGATATCAGTTGGCTGTGCCTCCTGACAGCTATTCTCATTATTGAAAATAAAGTACTTCTCAGGACTTGGTTTGTGCTTATCGTTGGCTTGATTCTCTTGTTTAATATTGGGCGGTTTCATTTGAGCTGTTTGTTGTTTTTGATGCTGGAGATGCGATTGTTGTTGAAGTCGACCTTGTTTCTGCAACCAGTGGTCAGGAGATGGTAGGATTTGGGGATTTGGGACAATCTGATCGTCACTTCGTCGCCTCTGTTGCTGACCCTGTTGTTGTTGTGATTGCTGCTGTTGCTGTTGTTGTTGATCCATGAGAATAGGATGGTTGACTCTTTGTTGTTGTGGTTGCTGGTGTGAATGTTGCTGTGATTGTTGTGGTTGTTGTAATTGTTGCTGCTGCTGATAGATATTATTAAAAGGAACATTTTGAAACATTGGATGCTGAACTTGCTGCATAATTAAATTCTCCCTCTGCATTTGTTGTTGGATGGCATGTTGGTGGGCTTGTAAAATGGCACCAAGTGTTGTCCCACCATGTTGTTGTAAGGCCTTGGCGAAAAAAGGAGCATTCATTTGGTTGGGGACCTCATTGTTTTCATTCAGTATCCCTAATCGATCAAAGTTTGGGCCTAATTGAACTTTACGTTGTTGTTGCTGTTGTTGGTGATTGAGTGATGATTGTTGCTGCTGATTTTGTTGTTGTTTTGCCGGCGTGACATGCGGAGAATTGACTTTCATTGGTGATGCTATACTACTATGTATTGGGGACATTGAGCTAGATACGATTGGCGAGTTTCGATTATTGTTGCTGTTATTATTGTTCATGCTAGTTGTGGGAATGTCATTCTCATCGCTGTCTAATTTATCAATATCAATATTTCCTAAATCAGGAATACTGCCAGTAATGGTGTTCAACAATAATTCGTCGACCATCGGAATATCAAGTGAAGACATTTTTAACAAATGAACAACAAACACTCCAAAATCTCGAAACAAAAAACTCCAAACACCAATCTGTCTTTCAAAAGGAATGGAATTGTGTCTTTTTAAATTCTTTTTTAAAAAAAGTGTCACTAATCTGTTGAAAGCAACAAGTTTTCAGTTTGTGATTTTCTGATTTATCATTGGGTGTCTATTGTTGTCAACTCAATATCACCACGACTGCAACAACTAACTCTCTTTCTGCCTTCTGCAGAAGGTCCGTTGATCGATCAGACTGACTGATGAATAAACTAATTGTCGAGGCAATTAGTGGTTTTGTATCACACAAAAGCATAATGGCTGCCACGAAGCTAGTTTTTTTTCTTTCAAATTTTATACCGAAAATGAGCTGATGATATAACAGTTCGTTTGTAGCTAACTTTTTTTTCGAATCTTTGCTACCTGTTGTGTCTCTGAAAAAGCAACAGTTTTTCGATTCAAAAATCATGCCTAAATGATTCGAAATATAAAAGCAATGCTCTGGAACCCCTAAAACATCGCTACTACGCATGCGCTTTGAGAGTTTGTTAGAGCATCTAGATTAGATCATGAGAAATGCCTTTCTATATTCTGTCATGTCGCATCATCCGATCTCGCTTTCACAGGCGTTTGTCGTCCTTTTAGCGTCCATTTGACGTCCATGAAATCCACATAATGTTGAATTTAAGTTTAAAATAAACTATTATTTTGGAGCTTATTTGCCTCTTTTTTTAACCACACTCATGAACACGAGTCAAAGATTTAATTCGACGAAATTCACAAAATTTATTTGATTTTAGTATTCATTTTTAAAAGAGCCTTGATTTGATTTAAAGTAATAATGACTAAGTTTTAATTCAAATAAGTTCAATTATATCAGTTTTTTAGTTTCCCTTGAAATTATAAATGTTTAGTATGATTAAAAGGTTGAAACCAAACAGTAGATTTGAAAAAAAAAGATGCTAAAAGAATTTATATCACCATAAGAAACTTCTCACAGTAAAATGTGGTTTCCATCAATACTTTTTTGGACATCGCGTTTCATAAACGGTTTTTTTCTTGCATGACTAGTTTCAATTGTTTTTTTCAAATATTTAAACGTTCGTTTTTCGGCCAAACTTTTTCGAAATTCTTTATGCTACCAGCATTTTTGACAGGTATGCCGAAAATTTGCGGTAAACATTCGTCGCGATTGACTGAGTCTTCTATTGTTTACAACCAAAAAACATACCTCGTACTGAGACTCTTTGCATGAATTTTGGTAGGAATTTTTAGGGCTATGGAAACAAATTTGGTTCGTTACTAGGGAATTTTGAATCTCAGCATAGAATCAGCTGATAAACAGTTTTCTAACCGCTAAAAAAAAGAAAACTTTTCACTAGTTTTGCTAAAATATTATTTCTTTTTGTCTTGAACACAGTTTTCTTAAACTTTAGATTTTTCGGACTGTTGTTTTTGTTAATAATGAATTATAAATAAGTGCGTAACAAAATTTCCATTAAGGTAAATTTCAAACTTTTGTTTTCTTAAAATTTAATGGAATATATAAGTGTGGCAGGTCTTGGTCCGGCTTGCAGAAAAAAACGTTAAAAAAGATCTTTCTTTTCTCATATTCTTTTTCTCTATACTTTAACTATACGATCTTTCTTTTCTAAACCACACATTGAAAGATGAGTGTTTCAATAAAATTTTCAAAACTTGGATGCACAAAAGAATATTGCAAGCATCGAACAATGATCAATGCACAATTTGGCAAAATTCACCAGGAAAAAAATGCCCTACCAATGTTCTTGGCATCAGGCCAGTTTTGCATATTAACTTGAACTTGATAAATTTTTCTTTCAAAACAGCAAATAGGCTTTTTCGAAAAAAACATAAAATTGAATGAAATTGATATGTTAAAAATTGTGCGAAAGAAGGACAGAAATTGAGCAATATAAATGAAAATAAAATACCTGGTTTTATGGTGTATGAGCTAAATTTATTTAAACTAGAAAAGGGTCAACAGAATTAACATTGTTATTCAAAAATCTTTTTGGCATGAACCAAGTTATAATCTAAATATAATTTTATTTGTATTGTATATGAATCTTTTTGATAAAACTTGGAATTTTGGATTTGCTTAAAACAGGTACTTTTACTGTTTTAAGGGTAATCACAGCCAATAGAGTTTCGACGAGTTTTAAAGTAAAGCTCTTTTAAGCCTGGTCCCTACTAAGCGGTGTTAAGCTTAACATCCCCGCATTGAGCCTTAACACCAGTGTGTTAAGTTTAACGCCGTCCTCTAGTGGGTACATGTGGCGTTATCACGGCGTCTGGAATGAAAAATGTTTCGGTGTTATAAGCAAACTTGAAAGTCGTAATGAAAATTTCGATTGATGAACAATAGCAATTTAAAAATTTGAATGTTTTTTCAACGTTTGGAAAGTGCTACACATGCATCGTGTTAATTTATGCAAGTACTTCTTGATCAAAAAGTTGAAATTACGTGGAAGGAAGATATGGTTTCACCAGAAATTTTACGGAACTACGGTACCCCTCCGCTTTAGGCTGTTCCGGGATCTTTTTGAAAGGCTCTATAAAAAACTGATTTTTCTCTTTTGTTGCTTACAGCTTTTGAAAAATATATATGACATTTTCATATGTTAAGGGACAGTTTAAAATCTACATTTTCTTTTTCCCGTCTTGGTAAGCTGATTTCTATTACGTTTTTCTGTTGTTATTTAGTTTGCAAAAACACTGGAAAGCGCGCTAAAGAAGTACGTTAGCATGTTGTTTGTGGTACCCACCTGCATCAAACGAATTCATAGTCCTTCGGGGAGTTGGCTCTGAGCTTAACGCGACGCGCCTAGCTTAACGCCACTATCTGCACTTAGGTAGCGACCAGGTTTTAGGCTCTCAAAAAGTTTTTACGATTGTTCAAAGATCTAAAGGTTCTTAATACAGTATTGAAAAATAGTAAAAAAAAAGATTTTTTATATAATCATGGTTAGACTCAGCTGTAAAACACCACACAGCTGATAGCCATATGCAAACACAACACAATATTAAATTTACGTGTTTTTACCAACAAAAAAATGTCCACACTTTCCTGCTCTTCTGGCTATAAGTTACTGTATCTTCCCTCACTTTGTTGACAAACAATACAGAAAGGAGATGAAGAATTTGGTCAGACTGAATGATTAATTGAGATATCAGACCACACCCACATTGAGAATAATTGTAGAAGAAGCAGTGCAGCAAACAAAAACAAAAGCGATGACAAAAATTTGAATTTTTTCACTTTTTTAATGTATTGTCATTTACTTTCTTTAGAACAAATTATAGCGTGCACTTTATTTCCTCGTGATCATTTGAGTTATGCCAAACATAAACCTCTGTGCCACTGGATTTCAAAAATGCCACTGGGATGCGGTAGCATTTGCGATATTTTTTTTTCCCCTTCTTCCATTGACTATGCCTTGTTTAAAATCAGATTCGACAGTACTTTCTTGGAAATTCAGGATTGAGAATGGGGACAAAACATTCGGTAAATTAAAAGTTGAAACTATACATTTGTTTCTACAGATAATTGAAAAATGGCGTGTTTTAGATAGGCGGAGTGCTATCTTTTGTATAGCTAATGGGGTGTTAATGACATAATTAAAGATAATTATCTGTAAGTTGCGCCAACAAAGTACAAGGCAGAATCGTAGACGCAGGTGCTTTTCCAATGACTCTGGGCGTTTAATAATGAAAAATTGTACCATAAGTGCAATAAATGAACATGTTAAAACACGGAAATATTGAGGATTAATCCGACCCTACCAACCCCTGGAATATTTCGGAACTGGAAATTCCTGAAATAAAAAAGATTAAACCTGGTAGTGGTTTGGATGAAAATATTACAAATTAAGCTTTAATTCTTCCAAAATGAGGTAAAGGCGTATATCAAAGTAGAGAAAGCTTTGAAATTTTAACGCGGCTCATAATTTTCGGTATGATTTTAGCTCTTTCGTTGGCCAGAAATATTTTCTGTTATATTGTTTCTGTGTAACAAAAATTTCAAAATTCTGTAAACAATATAACAAACAAATTTTTTTCTCTGACATTTCAGATAATATTTTATCTTTCTATAGATAGATAGACGCTTCGCAACAAATAATACCCATAGATTTCAAATGTATTAAATAGCAGCGCGAAAAAAATGAATATTGGATGTACATTGAAAAAATACTGCTCTATTCAAGTAACATTCGTAAAATCTTTCGAACAGTGATTTTTTTCTAAAGATTTGTTGTGAAAAACTTTTGCAATATTTTGACAAGATAATATCTGTAAAATTATTTTTGAGTTAAACTTTTCAAAGCTAGAAAATGCGCATTTTTCAAAAGTGATTCTTTAAAAATTTTTAATTCCCTACAAAAGTAGGGATGTACTGAAACTAGCCAACTACATTCTTGATTTCAGATGTAGTCCCTTATGTCAGAAAAAGTACTCACATTTTGAGGTGTATGGAGTTCAGGAAAGGAACGTGCATAAGTAGAATCAGTGCATGTTAATACGCTGACACAGATAACTTAACAGCAATGTTTAGCAAAAAAAGTCTTTTCTTTTTTTCAAAAAAGTCACTATTCCGGTTGCAATTTACCATATTTGGATAAACTTAGACAATACGAATTCCAGGAATAATTTAGAAAACAATGGAAATAATTAAGCAAACAATAGTATTCAAGAAGTCAGGCTGAAGCTAGCATTCTTAAAAGTAATGGAACACTACGGTAGATTTCTTTTAATTGAGAACAAATTTAAGGTGTTGGTCGAAATACCTAAAAATAAAATTTCGCGAGAATGAAATTTCGTGATTTCGAGAATTTAAATTTACTATGTTAAAAGATTTCGGGAGAATTTAAGGTCACGAATAGATGGATTTTAATCACCGAAGGGTGGATGACAAAGATATTTGTCATGGAATTTAAAAAATCTTTGACGGTCCTGATGGACACCCGTGCAAAGAGCGGTCCCCGGATATCAATCAAGGAAAAGACTAATAATGTTCAAAGATTCCCAAAATGTTGAACATTCTCGGCACAGAAGCGGTTGAAAATTTCACAAGAAGTAAAATTTCGCAAATTTGGGAAAATTGATTTTCTTTGTTCTTAAGCGGAAGGCTCGTTGACCGCAATATGACCGAACTATCTACTGGTACTAGATTGATATTGCCAACATTCCTACATTCCTCAGAGAATCAGCATGGTACCAACATGACTGAAAGGGCATCAACTACTGGCATTTTCACAATAGAAAAATTTGTTATATCAGGCGCGCTTCTATGTCATCAGCGTTTTTGTCAAAACGTACTTGATAAGCTTTTAGTCGCGTAACCAAAAAAAACTAACGGAAAAATCAAAACAACTGTATGAAATATTCTCAAAAAATTACATTTGTTGAAGTTCAAATCTATAGGACTGCTTATAACAACTCCAGAGGTAGACTAGCGAGCTATTCGGATTTTTAAAGCCATAGAACCGGATTAATAACCCGAAACGGGAAATACTGGAAAGTATCAATTGAAAATGTCAATTGCCGCGGCATTCCGTTTTTATGCCTTATTGTTTATTCTTTGTGAAAATAACGACTAGTTCACTAGTCTACTTCAGAGACTGCGAGCTCTAATTTGTCAATGTTGCACTTCGTGTTCGTTGCAAAAGAAATCTATAACTATTTTTTATTATTAATATTAAGATTTTTTTATCATAACTGTATTTACTGTAATGAATGCCTTATTTTTCTTCATGAAACAAGAGAAATCTAGATTTGTTTCATTTTCAATCATATTTGTAACAAATATTTCACCGAACAATCGATTTACAGAATAGGCCATTCATTCATCTTATATTCACATGCATAAAAAAGGGACCCAGTGATTAATTGTATTTTGCCGAACCAACTTAACTTTGAACCGAAAAATCTTTTTAAATGAACAATACTCGATTAAGATACTTGAATCAAAATTTTAAGGGACGCTTCGTTGGGTGAATTGATTTCACATCGGACTTAGCATCATCTGCTGTTTTCCGTGCGAGATGTTTTGGAGCAGACATTGGAAGAGATTTATAGATACGCGTAGATGATACATAATAACAAAGAGGAGATAATTTGTGTAAAACTTTGTGGAATAGCACCGCATCAGGTTTCAAATAAAGGGAATGAAGCTAGTTATGTAGTGAAATAAATTAAAATAATAAATAAAAATTCTTGATAAATGGATTTGTACATTTGTTGATACCTCAAAAATGGAGTGATTAACTTAAACCGCAAATCTGAAAGAGTATTGTGTAATGAAATAACCCTTAATTCCCAAGCATTATCGCTCCAAACAAACATGGACATACAAAATCTTCTTCTCAAGCTCAGCCATGATTTACTTTGCATGCTAAGCACTGAACACCATATCATCATATTCAGTTTGCTGGCATATTTGATTCGATATTCCTGTGCAAATAACTGTTACGACGAAGCAAAATTGCCAAGAACTTGTATTACATCACCGATAAATTCAGCATTAAATCGAGACATTGTTGCTTCCAATACATGCGGTAAACCTCCGGAAGGATATTGTTATATAGGCGCCCAACAGAAGTGTGCCATCTGCAATGCTGACAATCCTAGTCTTAGTCACCAAGCATCTTACATGGTTGACAGGTTCAGCCCAACCAATATCACCTGGTGGCAGAGCATGACGTGGTGGACCTCCAACCAGCAAGGCTTGTCAAAGTTGTTCAATCCCTTGACTGTGAATATAACACTGAATATAAAAAAAATGTACTTGATAAGCGGGGGTATTTACGTGACTTTCCGAACGGAACGCCCCAAACAAATGATCATTGAGAGATCACGCGATTTTGGTAAGACATGGCAGGTCTACGAGTACTTTGCTAAAAACTGCCGCTCTATGTATGACCTGCAACCTGATCCCACAATAGATACACAAAACCCGTTCAAAGAGATTTGCTCAGAGCTGTATAGTGGCGAATTTCCACGTACGGGAGGAGTCGTACACTTTGATCCAAGGTTGCGGTATCAACCGAGTGACTTTTACAACGCAGATGTACACCGGTATCTAGAAGCGACAAACATCCGGCTGCGTTTGGAGTATCCGGGCACTGATGGGCGAGAGTACATCAACGAGGAAACAACGTTGAATCAGTATTACTATGCAATTACTGACCTGCGTGTTGATGCGAGATGTGATTGTAACGGGCATGGTGAATTCTGCGATATTAGCAAAAACGGAGATGAAGTCTGTGATTGCCACCATTTTACCATGGGGCCGGATTGTGGGCAGTGTCTACCGATGTACCGGAATCGAAAATGGATAGCAGGAAACGCGACTAATGCTAACCCATGTCAAAGTAAGATTTATGACGTGATTGGGAAAGAAAAATTAAGAGTGATTATTTGAAAGTAAGAAAACGGCGTAGAAGCGACCATCAAAAACGCGTGACGGTGTATAAAATGTTTAGCATACCCAGCGGGCAAAACCGTGCTGCGTGCCGTTTGAAAAAGAAAAACATTCTTTCACATAGGGTTTTTACTTATTTTGCCCACTGGACAAAAAAAGTTCCAGAGAGACATGTTAAATGTTTCCATTCGGCCACCACGTTTTTCAAAAAAGTTTTTCGAAAGGAAGTTGAACATTTATGCGCTTGCGGTGAAAAAAGTTTTGCTTGTGGATTTTGTTTTGTGAACTGAGATCTGTATAATTTCTGGTATCTGATCAAAAATCCGCTTATTTTGGGATGATTTTGAAAAAAAGATTCAACATCACGTATTTAAATTGGAATTCTTATTCCATTAATTTTGATTAATTTGTTTTTGAAAGAGACTCTAGGTACTGTGGAGATAATTATAGTCTTTGATTTTAATATTTTTTACCAGAGTGCGAATGCTACGACCATGCAACAGAGTGTACCTATAGTGAACTTCTCAATCAAGGTCTTTGTAAAGATTGTCAACATAATACACGTGGTATAAAGTGCAACCAATGTGAGGAAAAATACTATCGAAATATGACTGTCCAAATGACTGATACTAAAGCTTGTATACGTAAGTTTTTCGTTTATTCTTGAATTTAACCATGTAGGGTGCGAAAGATGTATATACTCTAGAGTACCGATTAATCGTTCCCCCCCCCCCCCCAAACTTTCTTCCCTTCAAAATGTCTTCTCTCAGGTAATACTCAATCCAGCTACCACTATCTTTCAAATTCAATATAGTTCTTGACCGCTTGAGAAAAGCCTGTTAGACTTCCATCTAGCATAACATTTTTTCAAGAATAAACTAATAACTAATTGGTATGGTGGAAAAGATATTGAAAAGTGTAATAATTTCGTGAAAATTATTATGATTTGAAGAAAATAAGAAAACGAAAAAAACAAAAACTTGCCTCTTTACCAGATACGTAATTTTTGAGTAAAAATCATCAACACCAGCAAATTTAGTTTTAGCCATATCGGACTAATTTCATATTCATCCATTTTTTTAGCTTGCGATTGTTACGCACCTGGTATAGCAGACGATGGGAAGTGTCAGCAAACGGCATCTCTTTCACAAAGTCTTGGCCAATGCAATTGCAAGTCAGGTATTTACGGACGTAGGTGTGACGAGTGTTTACCAGGAAAGTTCGGATTTGCAAACCCACCAATCGGAACGTGTTTTGGTAAGATTTTTGTATATTTTTGCGATCGCAAAAAGGTATTCTGGGGAGTCTTTAAATCAGCTTCCTGGAGGTCTTAGCATAAAGCATTTAAAGAAAAGGTCCACAAAATTCGGAAGAAAAGGTCCCAAAAGTTTGTTCGAGAAACAAAGAAAATTTTGCCGGCAGAGCTTTTTTCTTTATAATAGATTTCTCTTATGTGGAAAAGGTCCACCAAGTAAGGTATTTTGCCACCTTAACTGAAAATACGTGACTGCACCTGTGAATGAAACTTAAGTAACGAATTTTGGTAACCATAGTCAGCATTGCGTCATGTCCTTTTTTTTAATAACGTATATGAGTGAAACTTTTATGTAAGAAATTAGAAAATATCTGTTAATGTTATTTATCACTCTTATTTAAAGGTCTTGCCCATAGCATATAAATGAAAATATGCATGGATTTCTCAGTTGACCAATTCAGTCGCTTCAAAGCCAATGCGACGTTTTTAGTGTTGAAATGTCACACTTGAATTTTGTTCAAATTCGCGAAATTACTGTACCCGCGAAATATTCTTGGAGATGCCATTCGCGAAAGTTAATACCCATATAAAAATTCAAGTCAATTATACTCACATAATTTAGTCATAGTTCTATTCCTCCGTATAGCACGATAATTTCATTTATGTGAAGCAAAAACGTTTCGTTTAAGGTTGATTCTATTTTTATCTCTGCCAATTCAACAAATATTCATGAATAATATCGAAATTTTTCACCAAAAATGAATATATTGGATAATATTTATCGTCTATTCGCAAAAATTAATACCAGCGAAATTTTTCGCAACCGATCATACCTGCAAAACGCAAATCTTTTCGACTCGCGAAAATTTGTACCCACGAAAATAAGTACCCTTAAGGTAAGTTGAAGTGACATCACAATGGTCACATAGCCCCTTGTGTATTGTCGAGTCAATTAATGAATTGCGTGATAATAGACATTTACTACATAACTTTTCTGGTTTATAGACTGTTCATGCAACATCTATGGAACGATCAACAGCAATCAGATATGTGACCAAACAACAGGACAATGTACATGTAAAGCATCAATACATGGTCGTGTTTGTAATACCTGCAAAGATGGATATTACAAGTTTCCAGCTACACTGAATGCCGAATGTACCGTTTGTCCTTGCAATGCAGGAGGCGCGCTACCATCTTGCAATAAAATTACGGGTAAGTACTTTCACTGGCTTTGAGATCGAAATTGTTTTCCCATCTTTTCCAGCTTTGTTTTAAATTGGACAAAATGGCAACCTTCGTAAAACGTTAAGTAGGTTCTCTATAAATGTGCGATCCTGTATAAATACTTTAAAATTGTGTGAGCAATATTTTTGTCATCCGCAGATAAAGACAAAATCGAATCAATAACGGTTTCATGCATATTTTCAATTTAGGTATTTGTGCGTGTCGTGTTGGAGTAATGGGTGTTAATTGCAACTCAATAAAGCCAGCATTTTTCTTCCCGAACTTCACTTACCTCAAATATGAACCAGAATTCTTGAATGCTAATGGTACATTTTCTTGGTATTCTCTGGTCCGAAACTATGGAAAGTATTTCACAGGTAATTGTCATTAATTGTTATGGTTATCTAAGAAACAGTGCGAAAGTAGTACATTCTGACTGTACAGGGTGTCCGGGAAAAAGTATACCCAGTTATTCACCCTCTTAGTAGAAATATTACATTCTGAAAAAAAATCAGGGTTAAAATTTAAAAACGTTACTTTTTCATATAATCAGAAAAAAGTATCGTCAAATGTATTCTTATTTTTGTCAAGAAACACTTCAAATGTTTTTTTTTTTTTTATGGTTATCTTTGAAAATCGGATCGATTCCAGCCCCCCTTCTCCCCAGAATTTTTCCACTCCGCCCCAACGGAATTTTTCCACCCCTCCCCCCCCCCCCTTCTATTTCGGATTTTAAAGTAAAATTTTTAGTCTGATAATCTATTTCGCTATTTGGTTTTGCCTTAGAAATCGACGAGTATATGCACCGAGGTTAGAAAACCATACCCCGTGATATGAAGCCTAAGAAATATCGCGTGTACTAATTGTATTTATCAGCTCCTATCAACTTACGAATCGAATAAAGTTATTGAATTCATTTTTAGGTTTTGGGTACGCCAGACTTGATCCAGGACAATACATCTCATTTGACTTCAATGTTCCCTTGACAACCAACTACTTCATGTTGTTGAGATACAGTTTATACCAAATCGAATGGTTCTCTCAGATCCTTCCTCAAGGTCGCGAAATCAGCGATTGGTCCGGCTCCTCAAACAAGGAAGTCTATTTGAAAAAGGACGACCAACCAGTGAAATGGATGTTCACACTTACCATATTAAATTCGACTGGTCATGTGCAGCATACCTTAAAATTTACTATGTTAGATCTATCGATTGGCAATGCACAATTTTGGCTATCAAAATTATCCTTCCCACTAGAGGCGAATACTCAATACACGTTTAAGCTAGTCTACGAATTGTCATCCAAAAATTACGGTCAACCATGGCCACTTTTAATAGACTCTATGATCATGATGTTGGATTATAAGACGACCTCATATTTTGCAAATCTTGATTTGGCAAAGCGTGTGCAAGTGTTTGAGTGTTTTACAAAGTCTAAAGATTTGAGGACAGCATTAACTTTACCATCCTTTTGTGAGCTGCATATTTTCACAGTTGACCTACAACTTTACGGAAAAGCGCTAGGTGAGTTCTTTATTATGATCTTTAAACATAAATGTAATGGTCTATAGGAAAAGGGGGCTTAATCATTTTTACCGCGATTATACTCCATCCGCTGGCAAAATCACTAAAAACGTTTGTGGAGGAGTGCATTTCTATTTAAGCAACACGCAATTTGCGTGTCGCTCAAATAGAAACGACCTCCTCCGCAGAAGTTTTTCATGATTTTGAGAGGTAAACAATTAAATTATGGTTGGCTTTATGTCCCCTTTTCCCATAGACCGTCAAAAATACGTGTCTTCTAAACCTTTCCAATCCTCAGTAGTCAACTAGGCTATCTTTATCCTTAAAAATTTCTTACAATTTTTAATACTTCTCCTTGATATAAAATAAATTAAGTAAAAGTTTCAAAGTGGTAAATTTTTGGCGCAAAATTAAATCTCATCAAACTTTCATGATTCTGAGCAAATGACGTGGAAAATTGAAGAAAAAAAGCAGTGAATAATCATGCATATGAAGTCACAAACTTAAATCCACGCATAGAGGTCGCATGATTTAGTCCAAATTAGCCAAAAAAATCAACTAAAATCCTAGCATAAAAACGGCAAAGGACACAGCTCTGAATGCACGATCTAATTTTTGTTTTAGCTTGTGACTGTTTTATTGCTGGCAGTCATCTTTGGAACACGTGCGATAAATATGGCGGACAATGTCAGTGCAAGGAAGGCTATGGTGAGAGAGCATGCGATAAATGTATACCAGGTTACTATGGAAACCCGTCTATTGATTGCATGAGTAAGTCCTTTTGAATTTTTTTTCTTTAAAAGAACTTTCGATCTGGATCTTTAGATACACACATATGAGCCTCGACAGGTGCGGATACAGACTCTTCAAACCACCATGTGAAAATCCCTCACTTTTCCGATTTTCTGATCAAATTCCCACGATTCTTCCCGAAATGTCTATAAAATTTAACTTTAGACTACTTAACTGTGTGAAATCACAACTTTCACATAGTCTCAAATCAACTCAACTATGTACTAGAATCTTCCCAAGGGAGGGAGGGACTGGACCAATACAAGGATAAGGAGCCAACAACCAATGCACCAGATAGAGGTCTTTATGGTCATTGAAGTTGTGAATTTCTTGAAAAAAGTTAAATAGACTACAAATCCGAAAAACCTTGAACATTTCAGTGTATAGAGGTATTTAAAAAGTTGGCAAAACGTCTGGGGTACAAGAAATATTTATCCCTAATAGAACAAGTGAAGTTTAGAAACTTTAAAATTTAAATGTCGACTTATCATTTAGTAAAACGTGTTACAATAAGAAATAATAATTCTGTTTTGCTTTTGTTTAGAATGCAGTTGTTCGGCTGTCGGTAGTTTAACCATGGCATGTGATAAGCAAAGTGGACAATGCTCGTGTAAACAAAATGCACACGGTCTTACATGTAGCGAGTGTCTGCTTGGATATTACTTTCTAAGCGAGACTAATCCAAAAGGATGCCAAGAATGTTTCGGTTACGGACATTTGTCGTCGTGCGTCTCCGCTTCAGGCTTCATCAGAAATTATACTATTATGACATTTTTAGGTAGGTGACATAAATTTGAAAATTTTTTCTTAAAAAACCAACAACAACTCTCAAATTTTATGTTTTTACACCCTAAGGATTCCAATTTTCTGAAGGACTGTCAATAACACAAAAGTTTTTGTGATTTTGCTATTTTTGTGACTTAGTACTTTTGAGACATTCAGACAAGATATGGGATAAAAACTTTGACAAAACGTGTATGAAATTCTGCTTTTTGTGTACAAACTTAAACGAGGAAGAGGAGACTCTTTCACAGACTCGGCTCATACGGAAAAATACCCGTAAAGTAGAAGAGACAGTAAATAAGGCTAATGAAACTTCGGCGAAAATGGGACCGAAATTCGCAAGATTCTCCTCATTAGAGCCTCCTTGTGAATATTTAAACATTTAAACTTTGGGTAATATCTTTTTTAGGTAAAGCGTCATTCCAAGGTTGGAGAATTTTAAGTGAAGATGGTCAAACAGATTTGACATCAACCGTACTTGCCACGTCTGCTGGTATGGAATTTACCGTTGAACAGAATGTACAAAATTATTTCAGTGCACCAAATCAATATCTTGGTGATCAATTGTATTCGTATGGACAATTACTAGAAGTTGATGTAAGTACTGGCTTATATTTAGACTTCTTTAAAAGCATTCAACTTCACGGAAACTAAATTTTTCAGCTCTCGTGGTTTTGGGTGTCCTCCGCGAAATTTTTTATTTTAACCGACAGACGTTTAAAAAAATGCCATTTTGCTACTTTTCCCAGAAATAGGCATTCATACCGATGACACGAAGCATTAGCTTGGTTTCCTTTAAAATTTAAAATTTTCTGAACAAAATATTCCAACTGATATTCACAGGAACCTGAAAGTCTAAGTGAAATTTCCTTATTTTTTCGGTTATCAACAAAACTTAATTCCCATAGATTTAGGGTTATTATGACTTGAAACGTTATTTCTTAGATGAGTCTGTACCCAATAAAAGAGACATTGGCCAAAGATGTTCAATGGCATGTTCGTTTGATTGGAAATGGTCAAATTGCTTTAATGAAATTTCTACAAACCATTTCCCGTGGTCGGATTGTGTACACGGTTAGATTACATCAAGATTACATGGTCAACTCGACAAAATTATCTGAATTTCAATTCAAGGCTATGTTAGGTGAGTCTCTATAAAAGATTTCATTTCTCTTACAGTATACCCATTGAAAGAAGACTTGTATGAAAATAAAAAACTGCAATAAGGGGGCATTCAAAAAGTACGTTCGTTCAAGGA
>JAUBWS010053267.1:0-17382 GCA_032270445.1 Darlingtonia californica
GGGCAAAAGGGCAATTCAGAATTTCCCAGAATAAAACCTCTCCCTAATAGAAAAAACTTATCCGTTGGTCGAAGACTAGTAAAGATAAGTTTTTTCTATTAGGGAGAGGCTTTATTCTGGAAAATTCTGAATTGCCCTTTTGCCCTTATGGATGCGGACAAGGCAAACGTAAAACTCGTCATCAAAAACGGCGATTATCGCCCAAAATGGCGTTAAATTAGATAGACCATTTTTGGCACATATCGCGGTTTTTGGAGAAAAATCCATTTTCGGCGATTATCACCGTTTTTCCAAACTGTTCCTGACTGTCTTGTTTTTTTATTATTATGTTTAGTAATTTAAATCCAAACATTCAATACTAATGTATATAATAGATATATATTTTACAAGCTATTGAACGATCTTTATCTATTTTTGGATCTTGTTGACTGGATTGAGTCCCAACACAAAATGACTATTTTATCATCATGCCTTACTTACTCATACTGTAAAATGGGGCGACTTTCTTTGACGACACATACGAACAAGGCGAGATTGACACACAACAAAGTCCAGCTTCCAAATGTCAAAAAAAAAAAAAAATTGTAGATACCATAAGCAACGCGTGTGTTAACCAAATTGTCAACTAATCTGTTTTTAGCAACAGAAACTGTATATAAAAATGAAAAGCATACACACGCTATATGATATTCTATAAATCCCAAAGTGAATTGTATATGATAAAAATTACACGCACCACACGACAAACAAAAAAACAAACCATTAAGACCTCGAATATATGGCCGCATCACAGCTCATTGCACCATTATGGTAATGGTACAACAATGCTATTCACGTGATCAAACTAAAGCAGAGAACGGTTTCCATATACACGCGCGCGGTGCAAAGGTTTATCAGATAACATTCACACGCTAGTAAAAACCAGGTTTCGGAACTTTCTCTTATTTTGAAAACGCAAAGTGTTGTTCAGTACACTTGTAAAATGGCAATGTGAAAACGTGTGGTATTACTAATTGGCCTATAACGGCTTATAACTTTTAATTGTCTCATGTGAATTTGTTTATTTTTTTATATATATACAATGTATGAGGCAATTCTGTTTTAATCTGCAACTAAGCTCAAACATGTAAACATTGTGAAGTTTTAAAGTGCAGACCAGAAAATGTTGTTTGTTGTGGCGTGTCAATCTCAACTCGTAGTGTGTCAAAAGTCGCCCCCTTTTGCGGTATGCCTGGTTGTGGGTTCAAAACTAATGATACAGAAATGATTGGTGCTGTTGTTACTCTCAATATCCACTCCAACGTCCACACAGCTCCTTCTGCTGCCCCAGCTGCCCACCGGGCCCCCAAACTTGAACGTCCCAAGATTGGTCTTCATGCGACAACTGAGTCTGAGGACTGGACGCTTTCCAGCAACGCTGGGAGATTTACAGAGTTGATACAGGAGCTCGACTTTCAACACCTGCCCCCATCAAAGCCTTCCCAAAATGAGTGGCCCGCCGGTGGAGATACACATCAAAGCAGGGGTTCCACCTGTATCATGTGATAAACCAGCAACCATCCCAATTAACTGGCAAGACCAAGTCCGTAGAGACCTTAAGAGAGATGAAGCACTTTGTGTCATCTAACGGGTGCTGATCAGTGAACCAGTGGCCGTTTCACGATACCCTTCCCCGATGGGGTGTATTCAATTTCTTGGGACAAACAACCTGTTTGAATCCAACCTTTTGGCATATTTAGCGAGATACATCCACAGAACTCTCTGTTTAGTGGGATATGTTGGCACGTGAAACAACGAATGATCCAGGGATGCAATTTTTTTTTACAAACCGGCTTCCTGGAGCATCATCATTTTAACCCCTCAATAAAACCATTCTGGCAATATTCAGATATTCGCCTTATACAAACTCAATGGTGTTGTCCTTTACAATGACAGGGCTGTCATCCCTCCCCGTCTCCGCAATCTTGTTCTCTGTATATATGTTGCATGCTGCCTATCAAGGTGTTTTTTCAATAAAGACAATAGTAGTGGCCAGGCATTATGACTGATATAAACAACGTGTTAAATTCCTGGGTAGACTGTATCAAGGACGCTCCTTCACAAGCCAAGCTGCCACCACTGAGAATTGTAAGCAGATGATACGCATAGATGAATTCCCCATCGGCGGAAGAGATTGGTGGTCATGGATGCGCTAAACTTGGGGCCCAACATTTTAAAAGAGGGTTGCGGTTTGAGGCCAACATGTTTGATGGTTGGTGTTATGACTTTTAATTGGTTGCCGTATTCGGATGCCACTAGCTTGGAAGAGTGAAATTAGAAATAGCGAGGGATATGATGATGAAAATCCCGAAATTTTATCCTGTTTTTTCGGGTTTTTGGCTTAAATTTTCGGTCGGTCCGGCAACGCGAATGCAAGTTATGTGCAATGGTGGCCCTATCGAATTAAATGCGGCCCTATTAAATAAATACATTAGGAAGATAATAACAATTTGTTCTGCAAAATAGCATAGTTTCGGAAAGCATGTGGGTTAAAATCAATAGAATCAAGACCAAAATTGATTAATAAAACTTAATAATATAAACTATATTGGCGTACAAAATTTAGAAAAATTGGTAGATTGGCATCAATTTTTGAAGTATATGTGTATGTTTTAAAGATTTTTGCAAATGTTCAATTTATTTCATTATTTTTCATGGTCTGTAAGATATCAGTATTTAGAATACAGTGTGCAATATGCAGTATGCATTTTGTACCTGCTCATTTTGTTAGACATTTATACACGAGATGTTTAATCAATTAATGACCATGTTTAGTGTTTATGATACTCTAGATAAAGAGGAAGAAAACTGCTATTTTAGAACACATTGAAAACGGGAAAGCTGCCTCAACAGAAGTCTGCTGTGCTCAATTTTCCTCCTTGAGAGTGATTGAAAGATTTTGCATGGTTTCTCTAGCCGCTAGGCTACACAATAAAGTAACTTAAAACCTCACAGCACCAGGACTTGTTTGCAAGCTTGGTACTTTTCCTTGAATCAAATATTTTGATATGCTAACTGTCACATTGATTTACATATGTAAAATTACTTTTTTCACCTAGATTAACTAACATATTCAAAGGATATGGTTGAGAGTGGAGGAGAGGTCTCTTTGACCGCAGAGGAAGCTGCTGTTTATGATCGACAAATTCGTTTATGGGGTGTTGAAGCCCAACAGAGGTATGTTGTTTATTAAATTTTCACTGTTTTGTAGAAATAAAACAAAGAAGTAAAAAGTTGAAATTGTTTATAACTCGAAAACCAACTTGAGTCTGAGATAATTTGACATATCTCTAAATGATGTAGATTATTCATAATCTAAAAATTATTACGAGCTTAGAATGGGAATGGCATGGTAGCTAGGATGGTATTTAAAGGCTTTTCAGGGCTCACATAAAAAGATACGAGTCCATTTATGGGGTTTGGGGGAAGGTGATTTTATTCAACAGTTATTTACCAGTTCAAATTTCTTCTTTTTACAGTTTAAAATTAAGCGTATGTTTCTTGTTCTCGTCTTTTGAAGAAGTACGTGTATGTTTTCCAAACTTGACATTTTTTTATCTTGGGAATTTGGTTTTCTTGAAGAGCATTCACATCATATCCTCAACCCACAGGGTACAATTTTTATCTGGAAAGGTCCAGTTTTTAGATCACGACTTCAATTTTCTGGAGGAGCATTCCAATAATTTTCATTGGACTCAATATAACTTGAAACAAATTTGAATTAAAATACTTGCAGGGAAAAACCTAACGAGGGCAGCGAATTATGGAAAAAGAGCACTACGTATGATCTTCTAATACTTGTTTTAAGAATTTTTCCTTTACAAAAATTCACAAGGAAGGTAGTGTCTAACGACTGGACGCTGATTTTTGTTCTGGTTTGGTAGAGCATTCAAATAAACTTCAATGGGCTCAAATACGACCTTAAACAAATTGAAATGAAAGTATTGAGATTGGTTATTATTGATGTTTTTTTACATTTAGGTTACGAAAAGCAAAAGTTTTACTTATTGGCATGACAAGCCTTGGAAATGAAGTTTGTAAAAACATCCTTCTTGCTGGAATCAATCATTTGACAATATTGGACGATAAGACGTTGTCTGAAAGAGACTTAAATCTACAGTTTGTTTCAACCAAAGAAGATTTAGGAAAAAATGTATGTAGTGAAACTACATAATTGTTGAGTACTGAGTATTGTCTCTTCTCAAAAAATCTGCCATTGGGTTTTCAGGTTCTCCTTGATACCTTTTGATTAGATCTTGAACTGAAGAACTAACTTGTATAATTATGCAGCTAAATTAGCAAGGATGTATTTGATTACAAATGTTCAGTTTTGATCACCGTCAGTCTGAATTTGAATAAACTTCATCAAGCTGACCCTTTTCTGTGATAGTGTAAAGAAACAGAAACCGAATTGAAGACATGTTTCAGCTTTTATACAGCCTATCAGCATGCCACGTTATGTTGTTGTTATTGTTGAGCGATACCAATAATTAGGATAAGTAATGGATTTGCAACAAGCGTGTTTGTCTCCTTTAGAGCCACATCATCTATCGCTCATTTTCAAACGTTCATTTCTTAATCTATTACAGAGAGCTGTAGCAAGTTTATCTCGAGCAAACGAATTGAACCCAATGGTTGAAATCGTTGCCGATCAACAAAACATTAAAGAAAAGAGTGAAGAATTTTATAAAAAATTTGACATCATTTGCACGTGTGACCAAGCCACTGACACACAGGTGGGTGTAACAACAATACAAATGTCGTGTTTTTATATGCTCTCTGAAAAGGTTAAAAGTGACCTTATGCAGGTTCATTGCTTCAGATACATACAATAAGGTGACACAGTGCACTTCTTTCACCGAGAGTTCTCTTTATAATAATATTACTCAGTGCTATAAGAAACAGGGGACCAAGACTAGACTCAAAGAATTTATCAACGAATGTTTTTTCGAAATTACGTTAATGTATAATGTGGCTAGTGATTTCAGAAAGATGATTACAAAATCACGTGGTATATTTTATTTATTTCGCTTTCATTGTTATTATTATTGTTATTAACGAATATTTACACAGGATAAAACCAAATCAAAATAGTGCAATATATACTATATACATATTTCTGTTCTACCTTTGGGTCCTGTAATAATTAATTCCGAAAATCTATAGGCACTGGAACTAAACACCTGGTGGTATACTTTAAGTAAAACTTAAAATTATTTGAAACTTTTTTCTTCCCATTTTTTTTTTGTGATTAATAACTGTAAACTGAATAAAGCCATGATTGCATGGTTTCTACTAAACATTATGATATACTGTTCAAGAATACACACAAAAAATGTATATTAAGAGTACTTAAAAATCGATTAACATGTGCCGAACCAGAACAATCAAAAAACAGAAAAACTAATTACGGAATCTTTGTAGATAACCATAAGCATGCATATAGTGCATGGTAGATAGAAAAGAAAAACAAGAAGATCTACGTTGTTAATAAATTCAATTTATGTTTATTTTGATAGCAATAATTTTCCTCTTGTAAACGTACTTGATGAATTGCGCATATTCAAATTAAATCTCGATGACGAAACGTTTATACTTTCATTCGATTGATTAAAAAACAATGGAGTACGTTCGAGTCTTTTTATGACTTTTTATGACTAACTTATTGATGTAACTGAAATTGATACGTTCATTTATTGAAATACAATTTCCTCAATTGAAACTCTTATTTCCTTAATTAAAACTCTTTTCCTTAAATGAAACACTTAATACTTTAGTTGAAAACCTTATTTCCCATAATTGAAACTCTTTTGTTAACTGAAACTTTTATTTCCCTAATTGAAACCCTGATTTCATTAATTGAAAGCTATCTTTCCTTACTATAACTTCTCCTTAACTGAAATTCCTTTGAAACCGTTATTTCCTTAAGGACGTGTTTTTCTTGGCTGTCCCAAAATTGAAGAAGGAAGAATGTCAAAAAATCAATAAAATGAGCATAGTTAAAAAAGTACAGTTTGTAAGCCTTGACGTGTGGATTTATTGCTTAATTTTGAATAGATTTACGATGCCGATATAAAGAACTATTGATTTTATTTATTAGAAATTTCCTAAAATTAAAAGAACGCCTCCATCTTTAACCCCTGAATTTTCAAAAAACTTAATAAACGCTCGGGCGTTCTTTCTATGCATCACGGTATGCATTTGTTGTAAAAAAAGGTGCTAGGATATCATTTTGTAAACATTCATTTTGATGCATGTTTTTATTTATATAAGAAATCAAAATAATTTCGGAAACAGGCTGGGATCGGACGTGCTTATATGAAAATAAGCTGCTCAAGCCCAAAATATGCTTCCAGTATGCTTACACTTGGACAAATATTATATCCTAATGTTTTACAAACAACCTGAAAAATGGAAGAAATCGCGAAAAGATGCTTGAAGTATACTTATTTGTTTTTGACCAAACTTGAGCCTAGATAGCTTACAAACCTCATGCTTTTATAAAAAAGACAAGTATCTTATAAGTCTTGTGATGTTCCTACATCTATTCATTAGTCAATGTTGTTGTTAGTTAAAAGAAACACGAAAGGCGCTGGTCGTCTGAACGGGAGTTCCTAGTTCGAATCCCTTGCGAGGCTTTCGGTAGTGAATTTCACCAATCACTGTTAATTCTGCTAGGTACCCTGAGGTGTTTCCAGGAAGGCAGGACCCTCATTGATAGCAGTTCATAAAGAAATGAAGAGGCTATCCTGGGTAAATAATTACATAATAATAAATAAAATAATAATAAATAATAATAAAAAACATGTCCTTGTTTATTTTTTCCATTTAACGTGTACTGTAAGTATTAGTTAAACAGGAGCCACACTTGACTAATACGGTTGTAGAAACCGTCCATTTTAAAATATGATCAAAAGCTCATTACCTTAAGGGTACAAATTTTCGCGGAACAAATTTTTGCGATTAAGAGGTCCAAAAACGACTAGTTTCGCGGAACTAATCTCACGATTGGCGGTTTTTTTCTAATTTTCATAGAACTTATTTTTACGATTAAACAAACTTTGGTTTATAAAAAAGAGACAGTGAGCAATTTAAGAGGTGCAATTTTTTTCTAAATTCGCGGAACTTATTTCGCGATGGGTGATTTTTTTTCAATTTTCGTGGAACTTATTTTCGCGATTAAACAAAGTTTGGTTTATAAAAAAGAGACAGTGAGCAGTTTAACAAATCTAAGAATTGTAAACCTGTATAAATCATCTTCGCGATCGACGATTTTTTTAAATTCGCGGAACCAATTTTCGCGACGGGCCGATTTTAACAAGTTTCGCGGAATATTTGCGATTGACCAATTTTTAACGAGTTTCGCGAAATTTAATTTCGCGATCTAGGGCCAAAATCGCGAAAATAAATTCCGCGAAAAATGTATACCCTTAAGGTATTTCAAATTGATCAGTAAATAACAATGATCAGTAAATTTGATCATCTAATTTATAATTCAATAGGAAGAAATAACTTTAATTCATAGTTTCAAAATTATGGTAAAGTTTCACTTCAGGTATACCACACCCAACCCCCTCGTCCCTAATGTAATTTTTGCACTGTGTTCTCTACCTATTCTTTTCGTTTACCGGTCTTACTTTAAAGTCAGAAACTTTCGCGGATCAGCGTAACAGCGAAATTTTAGTATTTTGCGGGAATAAACTTTCGCGGATGACCGATTTTGAGATGTTTCACAGGAATTAACTTCCGCGGATCACAGATTTTTTTCGATATTTTTGCACAAGAAATGCAATAAAATGACGAATAATTGTGAAAATTTTGTAAAATCGGCATCTTCAGATATTTCGCGGGAATAAACTTTCCTATTTGACAAATTTTCAAAAGATTTCGCGGAAAGGGCGAAAAAACGCGAAACCGCGAAAGTTTCTTCCAGCGAAAGTTTCTGACTTTAAAGTAATGAGAATTTAGAATTTTTATACATGGCAGATATAAAAGCCAATGGAATAAGATCTAAAGCGTAGATAGAATATCTGTCATTGTAGGAAAGAAAAGAGTCAAGGATTAAAAAGGATTGTGTGATTTTTTTGTATTTATTTCTTTTTAATTTTTTGTGCTTATCGTCTGCCAATTTGGAAAAAGATTTCAATCTGCACATCATTTTTTTCCTGTGTGTTAAAAAATGGCGGAAAAGGAGTGGCTTCTTACTGAAAATCAGACTTCACTGTTGCATAAGTTATTTATATTCACGTTGTTCTACTAAAGTTTTGAAATTCATTTCAGCTATTGAATTTTATGTTACGCGCGTAGCAAAATTAAAGCCAGGCTGAAATAAGATATTTTTTCTTGTTGCAGGTTGAAGTAAACGAGATTTGTCATCGATTGGGTATTAACTTCTTATCAGGAAATGTTTTTGGTTACTTTGGTTACATGTTTTCGGATCTTGGTCGACATCAATACATGGAGTAAGTGACTTATTTCAGACAGTGACGTCATCAGACGCTTCGGATGGTTTGAAACACAGCCTTTCATAGACAGCTCTTAAATTAAGCAAGTTACAGCTAGTTTGTGAATAAAGAGTTATCTAGTAGGATTTTTTCATATTCAGGATAAGACTGTTGAGATGGTAGTTAACTGCCTTTGGTCTTACTTTATTGCATGAAAATTTCGGGGCATCAAATTTTCGTTTGCAGCCAGAAAACCACGAAATATGAAATTCATGCAATATTAAAAAGTTGAAATATCGCGAAATATCGCCTTTATCAAACCGCAAAATTAGAATGCATTAAAAAATCATGTAGATGTACCCCATGTAATATCAGATATGATATCAATCAATATGTCCAGCATTTCTAGTTATGTGATTATGCCAATATAGTGATATCTACTTGAATAACACTTTGCGGTTGTTGCCACGCGAAATTATCAGTTTTGTACGAAAATCCCCAGGATAACAAAGAAAATCAGCAAACATGCGGTTTAAACCGCGAAATAAATTCACGCGAAATTTCATCCACGTAAATTATGACGTTATTTCATAGGGAGAAAGTGAAGAAAGTTGATAAAAAAGAAGGTGCTTCGTCAGCAAAAAAAATCAAAATTGACCAAAGCGGCACAGATTATGAAGAAAAGGTATACTTATATGAAAAAAACTAATAGAATGGACTCTTCAATTCTACATGGGAGCTATTATCAATGTAGTCTATCCGATAAACCGTTCAGGGCTTTTTTGCGCTCATATTGGTCTATAGGCAGACGTCCAGAGGTAAGTAATTTAGAAACCTGGAAACTATAAACTTTAAATTTCGATTGTTAAAAATAGTCACGTTAATTGGTTAATAGTGCGCGTAACAAAGCGATGTGATTGGCTATTTTTCATGTTGTTACGGTGATTCTATTATTATGGTAGAAATAGCTGCTGCGCATGCTCCGTAATTTACGATTTTGACATACCGGGTGCACCACAAAAAAGTTTCAGTCTTTGAAGCAATATTTCCGAAAAACTACAAGGTTTTTAGAAATAAACTTAATTTCAATATAAAGAGAATAGCCTAACTTAAATTTTGATATATCATACATTAAATTTGGTTAATTCGTTAAAGAGATATGAAGAAAAAACTTTAATGTTACTTTTCAAGAAACGTCAATTTTTAACTACCAAAGTAGTAGATATAAAATATATAAATATAAAATGAAATAACATGAAATTTAACGTCGAGGAGAACAGACGCCATTTTCCTTCCTGGATTTGAAAAGGGATAGATCGGAAGATAAAAGGAAAAAGAAAAAAGAAAGAAATCTATAAAACCAATTTCAAGGAGAAGTCACAATCGCGCAACTAATAAGATAACTCATAAACAAAGAAGAAGTCGCAGTTGCGCAACTAAGAATAAGATAACTCATAGTTTTGATCAATTCTTAAGATAGAATTACAATTTCATACGTTAAATAAAATGTTGACAATGTTTTACTTAATTCATAGTTAAATGTTACAATTGAATATACTTTCTAAAGAAGAATGAGAAAAATAAATGAAATATTAACTTTCTTACTTACGGGCGATCCGTCAGAAAGTTTTATGAGTTCGTGGTATACTTTTTGGTCGTCTCTTTTCGGTGGTCCCTGCACGAATCTGGGCAAATACTGAAGATCGCCGTATTTCAGAGGCTTGAAATGAGGCTAAGAATCTTATTGGTTGACGCTTTGAGTTTGACGCTTTGAGTTTGACGCTTATTGGTGGATTGACTCTAACAAGTGTGACTTGATTCGCTTATTCGTTGAAATACGGCAGGTGTGTTGTGTTTTTGAATAGAATGGATGACAAGATACTGTTTTTATTGGTTACTAACGTAATCTTAAATCTTATTGGATCACATTTATCAGTTTTATTGTTTATTATTTAGCTACTTACACAAACCAAGCGGACCATCGTATATTTCCTGAAACCCTTTACCTGTAAAAATTCTTCTTGTAGGTATCAGAATTTTGTACACTATCCGAAGCTCTGAACGTTCCTTTGTTTGAGGGGAAAACATTGCGACAAGCTAAACAAGTTTCAAAAACATATCTCGTCATGAAAGGTATGTCATGTTTAGATTTGTTTCATATTTTTGTCCCTCAATATACAGTACGTCAATTTCGTTTCCAAGCATTGATAGTGTGATTCTAATCAAATTTTAATTCGAATTATAATATCTAAACCACAAGTGATAGAAATGAGCAACTGATTTAAACTGAACGCGCGCTCCCTGGAATTAGTTTATAATTTTTGATTAAGCCTCTGAAACTATGGACGCCTCAGAATAACTTAAGATGAAAACTTATATAAGCGTACTCTTAGTTGGCTAATACACGGAGGATGGGGTCAAAACTTCAAAAGCCGTGAGTGTTTTCGGGAAAAATCTGAAACCAGAAAATTTATCAGCGCCCCTTTCCCTATTTTAGGCACCTAAGAGTATATGTATACCCAATGGTATATCATAATCTTTAACACTGTATATATATATATATATATATATTCAAAATTTTGAAGAAATTTTTGAAGTGTATTTGATAATCGCTTACAGCGTGAAACTGACAGTTATGTAAATTTTAACATTTTAACATTTTAACATTTTAAGTTTAAATAAACACCTAGTAGTAAATATTTTTGATTCAATTTCTTTCGGTAGTTTTGTTGGAATATCAAAAAAGACATGGGGAATTTCCAGAGAAACTGAATACAAATCAAAAACTTCAACAAATTCTTGATGTTAGGGATGATGTATTCAACCAATTGAATATTGACAACGACCTTCTACCAACTGATTTTACCAGGTTTGTGTCTTGTTACCTTATTCGCAAAATGTTTTGGAGTAAAAGCCTGGGATACGCAAATGTGAGTCTGCTTAGAATTAAATATATTTTTGGCTTTTCGTAACTGAACCGGATCTGCACCAAATTTCAAAATTGCTTTAATAGCCGTAAATATACTGAAAAATGGATTAAGGTTTGGCGCTCAGATTTCTGTTTGTGCCAAGAATAAAAAACTTGCCAATTTTAGATTAAATCCGCGCCAACAAATATCAATTTGGTACTGCGCAAAACTTCTCGAGACAATTGTGTCAATCAGCAAAGCTTGGATAATGTTTAGGCGAGCTGAAAACACTAGACTTTTTGACCGAGTTTGTTATGGCTATGTGCTTAGAGCTGATGTGTTTCTTAACCAAAAACATGCATACAGGGTATCCGAAAACTTTCAAACGATTAGCAATTCCTTAATGAGGAAAAAAATCATTAACATGAACATGCCGTTTGTTCAGAGCTAAGAACGTTTTGGGTTTTTTCGGATGAACTGTGGACGATCTTATCCTTATCATGAATTTCTTAAAGGTTTCACTGATATTTCGGGTATTAAGTGATTGTCACTTAGAGCCATTGTGGAGCCGTGGCCGGGTGGTTATTGCGCTGGTCACCTAAACAGGGTTTCCAAGGTTGATTCCTATGCAAGGCTTTCGGCAAGAATTTCACCAATCACTGTTTATTCTGCATGATGCTCTCAGATGTTCCCAGGAAGGCAGCTCCAATAATAATAACAGTTCATGAAGAACTGAAGAGGCTTTTATGAGTAAATAATCACATCATCACACAAATTCGCCCCCCCCCCCCTTATTATTATTATTACTATGAATATTTTGAAAGGATAAATATATCTGCTATCACTTTGTGTCCCTAAGCTCAACATTCACGCATTACATTTTGAAGCTAATTTCAACAAGGTGAGGAACAGAAATATGGCTAAGTCAGTGAAATCAACTAAAAACTTAGCCCCGGTTTAATAATGCTAAGTTGTTTCTTGCCGCATAATCAGCCGAATTACCTGCATTTAGCCACTGTTGCATTAAGACACAAGATGATTTTTTTCAGAAAATTGACAGTGGTATATGTCATGTTTATTATTTATTTTAGTTATTGTGTTGGTACATTGTTCCCCGTTTGTCCTATAGTTGGTGGTGTCTTATCTCAAGAAATTATCAAAGTAAGTTATTCTTTGTACGTTAAATACTTTACGTTTTGCAAAAAATGTGACGGTCTATGGAAAAGGGGAGGGATTGGCTTTATCAACCAGAACTTACTTTTTTACCTATTATAATCATGAAAAAACGTCTGCGGAGGAGGACATTTCTATTTAAGCGAAACACAAATTGCAGTTCATAGAAATGCTCTCTTTCACAGACGTATTGTAGTGGTTTTTTCCAGCGAGTGGAGTATTATCGCTGTAAAAATGACCAAGCCCCCTTTTCCCATAGATCGTCACAAATAATTTTCGCAGTTATGTTATCTACTGTTCAGTTGTCCTGACCAAGGCAGGTAGTTTTCCTGTAAGAACAGAATCTCAAAACTATTATTATTGTTTGGTTGATCGTGCTACTACTTTTACAGTGAACTTGATCAACTTTCCTAAAATTAATCTCTGTTTTATTTTTCTCTTTCTAAGGCTGTCTCCGGCAAAGATACTCCACACAATAACTTCTTTTTTTATGATGGTGTCTCTACAAGCGGTGTGGTAGAGAACATATCAAATGCAACGTGCAGTAAGCAAGCCGCTACTGAGGAACAGAAAAAATCAACCTCTACCGCAGAGATTGTTATTTAGGATTTTCTTGAAGGTTTGAACATGAAAAGGTTTCATAGAAGAGATCACAAGGTACATACTTTCCATTCGCCCAAACATGGGTCCCGTATATTACCGCATATGGATCAATTTCTTCCATACTTGGAATAAAGTAGTCCATATAAGGTAATATACGGGATCGCATTCATTAGAATTTCACGCTGTGCATTCACAAAGAGAGTAACAAGATATTTCCAATCGAATCAATTTGCAATTTGGCAATATGCGTGTTGGAAAGCGATAGACGGCCCACGGAAAGGGGCTGTTAAAGAACGATTTACGCAGCAAAGGCCTTATGATTATTGTTGCATTGATTTCATACGTTCTTCAGTACCGGTATAAAGACAATCCCAATCTTATCAAACAAACAACGTGATTTCGTTGTGTCAACTTTTCATATGCATTTTACAAAGAAACCTCAAGTGAACATGAATTTAGCTTCTCCAGCTAGATGTCGTTCCATTGTTTTTTTAATCATTTATGCAAATTGTGGTTCGAGTTTTTGAATTAGAGTGAAAAAGTTCAGTTTTTTACGTTCCAATTTTTTACTGTTAAGAAGTTATGTGATGTGAAGTCAGTTTATTTGTGGGAACTTAAGATGAGATGAAAACGTTTTTTAATAGTACGTCAATCAGGCTACTTAGGTAAAACTTTGTTAATAGTATAAAACGTATTTTTGTTCTGTTTTGAAATACAAATACAAATCTCTGATATATCTTCTTTTAAAGCACGGTATGTTAGGCTTGCAATCGCACAAGCTTGCCTTCGTCGCACACCTCTAAAGCCTAGTTCACACTTGTACAAAACATTTTTGTTACTTGCGTCGTTTCTTGCATAACTCCGACGCAAGAAGCAAGTAAGTGTGAACTGGGCTTAAGATTTATGAAGTGCGCAATAACTCCTGCTGTTAAAACAATAAGGATACCTGAGATGTGACATCATAACATGCCAGAAAATGGAAACATAAGTTTTATAATAGTGAGGTCACATTATTCATAAAGTTTTAAATGTTTGACTTCATGAAAGTATCTTTCACTATTTTTCGATGCTTCATAAAGTACAAAACAGAACTTTTTAGAAATGCAATAAAAGTTACAACGCCAAAGGCACTAACAAACAAGGTAACGTATCGCCAGTCTTTGAAGTAGATTAACGTTCTCAATCCTTCGGCGATGTTTCGCTAAATCTAACTTAAGCTGGGAGATGGGTATATATTTTGGTTATGAAGTCTTTGATTGCAAGGAAAATGCGGGTAAGTGTAAGGTTGAAGTAATATCAAGACTTTTCGTACGCATAAGTACCAAAGCGAAAGTCTATGAAAAACGTGAGCATTTGAGCCAACCATGTTTGACTTGTTTACTTCTCAAAATTTTGAAAAAAACGGAGGAGGTCATTTCTATTTAAGCGACACACAAGTTACTGAATATAAATGCACTCCTCGACAGACATAGAGCGACATGCAAATTTTTTAGTGATTTTGCCAGCGGATGGAGTATGATCGCGGTAAAAATGACCAAGCCCCCTTTTCCCATAGACCGTCATTAAAAGCTTAGCGTCTTAGCGACTATTCCTCGGATCCACGTAGTAAGATATTTGAATGCTCTTTCTTTTTGGTTTTCTCAAAGTTTACAGAACTGAAATGGCTAAATCTGCTTCAAAATGGACATTTGAGTAAGTATAGAATATAAAATATAAAATGAAATAACATGAAAATTGACGTCATGGAGAACAGACACAAAGGAAAAAATGAAGGAACATTTTCCTTCCTAGATTTGAAAAGGGATAGATGGAAAGATAAAAGGAAAAAGAAAAAAGAATGTAATGTTAAAAACCAATTTAAAATTTAATACCAATCGCGCAACAAATTAGACAACTTATGCTCAAGAAGTAGTCTCAATCGCGCAACTAAGAAGATAAAACATAAAGAAGAAGTCGCAGTTGCACAACTAAGAAATTAGCAGTTTTTAGAATAATATTTGTTTTGTAATTATAAAGTTGACTTTAATAAGCTAACATTGTATAGCTCTGTGCCCGGTAGACTCCATCCTCAGATCACAAAGAGAATTTAAGAGAAAAACAAGGCACTTTTAATTAAATAATTTCGTTTTGACAAATTCTTAAGATAAAACTACAATTCCATACGTTAAATAAACTGTTGACAATAGTTTACTTAATTAGCTTTTCCAGAAAATAATTGTTCACCCCCTGTTGAGGAGCTCCATGTTAAAAGACGGAACCCCCTTGGAATTTCGATATAGGAATATTAAACCGCCTCGGAAATCTGAAAAGAAAATTTGAAGAACCCTTTTGGAATGTAAAAAACGCGTAAATTTACTGAAAACCCATGGAATTTCACCTGTACAGGACATTCTCTCCTTTGGAAATTCCACTTTTGTATTGAATGGTACCCCCTTGGAAATTTCCGACACCCTCAACCATTGAGAGACCGTCGTCTCGCACGCTCGGTCGGTACTTGACCGCGGGCTACATTTTCCGGTAAAGCTCTCAATAAACGGATATTATTGTATTATTGTGAACCGGTTGTGACGTCAGGCTGGTCTACTCGACTTTTTACGCAATGCGATTGGCTCAGAGGCCTTAACGACGGGCACTACTCTGGCCGGAGTAGACCGTCGTTAACGCTAGGCAATGGAATGTCTTCATTTTCTTCGTCTTCCATTGACGTCGTGTTAGAAAAACCGTGTTCAAAATCAAACAAATAGAGAGATATTTTCATGTTTAATGGATAAGATAGTAAAAAAAAACGCTTAACCGGTTAACAAATACAATAATAACCGTTTATTGAGAGCTTTACCGGAAAATGTAGCCCGCGGTCAAGTACCGACCAAGCGGTTAAATGTGACAATTGAATATACTTTCCAAGAAAGAATGAGAAAACAAATGCAGTTTTAACTTTCTTACTTACGGCGATCTGTCAGAATATTATATGAGTTCGTGGTATACTTTTGGTCTTCTTTTTTCGCTGGTCCCAGCACTTATCTGGGCAAACACTGAAGTGAATCTAAGGATTTAATTTATTGACTTATTGAGGCTGACGCTTATTGGTGGATTGACTCTAACAATTGTGACTTGATTGGCCGCTTATACGTTAAAGCACCGTCAACTATAAATACAGTTATACATACAAACATTAATACAAAAAAATATGAAAAAACAAGAATGTCTTTTACTTCAAAAAGCTATATCTGTTTGAAGACGGTTTGATATTTTGACTCTGAAATGACGCGTATGCTTGTCATTTTCCATGAACGTGATGATGAGCTCCCTTGAGGTTTTCGAAATGTCTTTTTTGGATGTTGTTCGTCATAAAACATCTGATCAGTTTTTTTGACATTTTTCAAGTTTCCATTATAGCTGGGTAAATGTGTTAATTATTACTTTATTGGTCTAGGCCTCAGGGACGGATAGAGACTATGTGAAAGTTGTGATTTCACACAGTTAAATAGTCTATAATTACCAAAATCGGGAAAATTTTATAGACATTTCGAGAAGAATCGGGGAAATTTAATCAGAAAATCGGAAAAGTTCGGGATTTTCACATGGTGGTTAGAAGAGTCTGTATCCGCCCCTGGGCCTTATCATATTTCTAATGTTCTTTCTTGTATATATATAAATAAATAATTTGTCTTTCTGGAGTGGTAGTAGCTAGATAGTAGCTTAAAGCATCCTTAAAATCGTTCATGGCAATCCCTTACAGCAATTGATGAGATCTGATTTCCTATCCTTGAGATAAAGTTGATCTACTGAAATTAGTTTGTGTTACCCGAAAACCATTATGTATTTGCTGTGCTCGTCAAGTCATTATCAAATTTGTCTTGCTTTAATTTCAATCATCTCTAGTTGTTTATTTCGAAAATATTGTTTTGAATTTTTCTCTGAACAAAATATTATCATGAATAATTTCTTCGCGTACATAAATATGAACAATACCATGTTATTTCCGGACAAGACCAAAGCAAGAACCATTTCCCTATTTTCTTCGTATTTTTGGAAAAATGCAATTGGAAACATCACACAAAGTGAAACAGTGACGATAAATGATGCATATACGATACTCATGGCATCATTGAGATGTCCTGGCAGTTTTCGGCATCAAAAAGCTTGGATAAAACACGCCAGATGAAGAAGTAGCATTAAACCACATAATGTTATGTTGTCATATCCATTGTTGC
>JAUBWS010053278.1:0-17373 GCA_032270445.1 Darlingtonia californica
AGTTTATCTTCACCACAACCTTTTTCTCTGCATTTTGCAATAGAGATGTGGAACCGTCCATGTATTTCTTCACATACTTATCCCACTTGTCTTTCGGCTGAACGCCATGCTCAATTTCGATATCATCTGCGAATTGTGACGCGTAATCTGCCCATTTGTCTTTTTTCTTCTCTTGTAGAACTAGAAAAAATGATGAATCAGGATGAAAGATGATCAAAATTGCATATTTTGGGCGGGCGGATGTGAAAGTTGTGATTTCACACAGTTAAGTAGTCTAAAATTACCAAAATCGGAAAATTTTTATAGACATTTCGGGAAGAATCGGGGAATTTTAATCAGAAAATCGGAAAAGTTCGGGATTTTCACATGGTGGTTTGAAGAGTCTGTATCCGCCCCTGATCTTGCTTTTAATTTTAGCATGCTTTCGATACAAAGAAAAATCCAGCTCAATAGATCTCTGTCAGAGATAGAATAATCTTTTTTAAGAACAACTGAATTATTTCATTACCATTTGCATCTTAAGATTTTGAAAAGTAATACTATTTGCCCAGGTTAATTTCCTCACTCTTTTGGATGAGTGTCTTCTTTGAAACACTTAAAGGGAACCTCATGGGAGTAACAGTGATTGGTCGTATTCCCTTGTCAACAGCTTCTTGAACGCATTAATATTTTCAAGTTCGGTAAAAAAAAAGGGTTTTCATTAAAAGAGATTCTTTGATTTTTTAAATAATTTTAGCTGTTTTTTCTAACAATTGTGGATTATCTTTTCATGGCTAGGTTTTTTTAATTTCTATTTACCTGCTTCACTTTTCGCTCTCCTTTTCTTTCTTCTTCGTCGTCTCATAGACATCGCCGAATCTCTTCCAGGACGAGCAGAATGTATGAGCCGACGTGGTATCGCCTTTTTTATGTCTTCATCAATATTTTCGACAAGATCATCGTTCAGTTTGATGGAGGGAGTCAAACTTTTTTCACTCGAAGTACTTGTGGTACTTGTTGCAGACATTCGTCTACCCTTCCTTTTATCTCCAGGTGAATAAGGCCCACTATTGGTTTTTAGAGGCGACGCTAATAACTGTAGCTTATTTTTTATCATGTCGCCAAACTCCGTAAATTTGTTTTTGCTGGGTGACGACATTTCTACATTCTTCAATTCTCTTGGAATTGTTGAAGGCGTCTCCCCGCCTGATTTAGCTTTTTCATGTTCCTAGAAATAACATGAATTTTAATCATACTTGTGACAAACGTGTCTTTCTCTGCTTGATATTATGACAAGCACTGTCAATATCAAAACTAGTTTTTTCTTTTAGAACGTGTTTGTTAAATGTTTTCTTCTGAAAAACTTGGCTCTCACCTTGTTGTTTGATTCTAAATCCATGCTGTTCTTGGTTACAAGTTCGCTAAAATGAAAGAGCAGGTATTTGACATTTGTAATCAGAGTTAAAGGATAGTTGTAACAATTTGTTTGTCGTCCTTTGTACAGCTCGACGTCAGCGTTGTGATGACAAATAACAGTTGAAACAAGCTTTCTGCTTGTATCATTTTCTAATAATGGTATTTTTGTATATTTTAGATATAATAATAAGTTCTTTTCCGTCCCGTTCCGATTCTTGGGTCATTGGTGCTAGACAAGTAGCATCCTAGATAAGTCGAAACAATTCTTGCTCTGTTTTTCTATATGTGCTATTAGTACTATACTTGTCTTTACGGTTCACGTGACGATTTTTATGCGGCTGTCATCCAGATAAATATGGTCAAATAGGTCGTCGATGGTTAAAGAATGCAAAAATGTGAATAAAGACTGAATTAAAATCGAGGATGGCTAAGTATGTGCTAGAATCAGCTTTTCAGCTTTGACATTCGTATAAAACGTATTCTTAAAGTAAACTTCAAAGGTTAGACGATCTTGTATACCCTTACCTGGCGCTACTTTCACTACGTATTCCTAATTTCTGTGCTTCTTGGAAGGGCAAAGCCAAACTGTTGGCTGGTTTTGCAGCCAATCGTGTCATTTTTATACTAAATAAAAATTTATGAAATATTTTGTCAAAAGAATTGTCCTATTATTTCAAGTCTGTGCGTGTTTGTGCTTTCTTTCTCGTAATCTTTGATTGTCCCTTTGCTTAAGGATCTTCAAGATGATTTTCTCCACTTACGTTTTCTTCCTGAAAGACGTAAAAGGAAGAAAACAAGAACCGAAAAACTTATCTGAGTGTAAACTAGAAACAATCAAAAATTGAACACTTTATCAACAATTAGTGTGTACTTGATCTTGAAAATTAGAAACTTTATGATTTTTTTTCAATTCCGATTTCTCTCTCTTATTTGAATTTTCACCCTTCAAACCTATAAAATCGAACAAGAAAGAAACATAGCCTGCATTGTTCATTGCTTCACTTTCATGTGCGGAGCCCGGCTATAAAGCTGTGAATAAAGAAAATTACTATGATCATGAAAACCCGTGTAATAACAAGGAAATATGTAATTATTATGAAATCTACTCTACCCACTGGATTCATTCCGAGATCATTTCTGAGTCTATCAGTAGCACTTGTTCAGAAATCGATAACTCGGACACTGTCAACAATGACTTATGATTTTGTTACATAAGTTAGTGAGTAGACTATAATTCCATATTCGATATTTCTGGTGTTTTCAGTTAGCTATTAGAATGCCAGTATTTATTCACAATATCAGTCCAGTTTATTTATTCAAATAATATTCATCGCACAAAAATATTCAAAAACATAAGCAACCTCGTACTAATTGAATCACCTTCAAATAAGAAAGAAAGATTTTGCAAATGAATGCATTATAAATTCAAGGGAAAGAAAATCTTCAACTCTAAAAATA
This sequence comes from Darlingtonia californica, assembly GCA_032270445.1. Lineage (NCBI taxonomy): Eukaryota > Viridiplantae > Streptophyta > Magnoliopsida > Ericales > Sarraceniaceae > Darlingtonia > Darlingtonia californica. The sequence continues at coordinate 2,854 of JAUBWS010053278.1, forward strand.
CATCAATGGAGTGAATGTTACCCAATAAATAAATATTGTCAAGTTGTTACTATGGTACACAACCGTAACTGATTTATCATATCGAATTCTTTTCAATAATTGATAATGCTGAATGTAAAATATTGAAATGTAAATCTAGTTTTGATATAGATTTATTTATAATATAAAAAGTAAATCCAAGGTGGTTAAAATGCCGCGCCGTAAGCGGGCAACTAAAGAGCATTTGATAAAAATTATTAATTTCAAAAACTTTTACAATTCAAATTCGAAACCAACGCATAAGAAACGAAAAAAAATTCAGCATGAGACTTGGATTTATATCCATATGATTTTATATCATTGGAGAAAACTTGTGAACGCCTGAAATATATGACAGTATTTTGTTCTTCCTTTATTATATTTTTAACAAAAAAGTTTTCCCGCCATTACTCCCGCATTTCCTGAAAAGCGTTAAAAGTAAGCTAAAATATCAAGTTTTATGTAAAAAATAGAACTTTCTTAATTCATAGTTATGATTTTTGTAAGAAGTAAGTCATGCAAGTGTAAATTCATCGCTAATAGTTGCGATTTAATGATGTTTTGTATTAACGGGGTCATTAATCTCTAACTAATTTTATTGAGAGGCTCACACTGGGAACTGAATGCTGGTCAAGATATCTTGTATGCAAAATTAAAAATTGAAAATTGCATTTACTAACTATAAACATCAAAAGATACAGCTCCTTAAACTTTGGGCTCCGTTTTTTTCAGGACACACTGTATACTTTTTCCATTTCTTAACTACTTAAGTGCCAATGACAAACATATTTGTCATGAAATTCTGAATGTTCACGGCCCTGGACGCCTGGAGTTCTGTGACTCATGCACTACGAAGCGGCCCCCTGTAAGGAAATAGACTCTCCAAAGATTACCAAAATATTTCCGAAAGTGGTTTAAAGGGTATTAACACAAGATTAACAATGGCAACGTTATGATTGCCTTAAGTAAGTAACTTTTGTTGAAGTTTGAAACAAAAAAATTATCTGTTTTATGTTATACACAATCATTCTCAGCTTGGGCCATATTAAGGGCGGATTTCGAAACCATATGCAATTCCACCCCTCCAATAATGTTCATTTGTGGCTCAAAAGGTGTATGTATATGTGGAAGGTTTATTATTATTGCCTGAAATATCAAAGAAGCGTTTCACTAACAAGATCACACTTTTTTCCCGGCAGATGATACCAATAACATCAGTTTTTTGCTGATCAGCATTTCATCTTGAAAACATAAATGCTGACGTTAGCATATTTTTTAGAAAAATTGATAAATTCTGAATTTTTTCATTAACTTACAACTTCAATGTAAATTTGAAGGTGACCACTTTTCAACTGAAGATATCCAAGTGAAGTCTTAATTTTGATGACGTCATCAAAATGGCGCAAAAATCAGGTTTTTAGCTATTTATTCATCACAGGGGTGTTTAGTACCATTTGCCGGGACAAAAAGGAGAATCTTCTTTTAAGCCATAAATGAACATTATTTGAGGAGTGGAAGTGTATGCGGTTTTAAAATCCGGTTTTCATATGGCTGAGAGACCTTGGGGAAATATGATTAAAATTTGTATCAGTCTGTTATTATTTATATTCTTTTTCTTCAATACTTTAAATATTTGATGTCAGTTCCATGAAGACGTAGTGCTTTTCGTGGGACACACTGTATATAACTTGGTGTTGTTCACTTAAATGATTACGTACATCGTGAAATTTAATGCTTTGAATTCGTTATATCGAGGTTGTTAGGGTACTGGGAAAGGTGAATTTGGTTCGTTAAATCGAGAGTTTGCTATATCGAAGGTTCGTTATATAGAAAAGATTTATAAAAGTTTGATAATGCTAAATCCAAGGGAAATGGACCTGGGTTTGTTATATCGAGATGTTTGTTATATCGGGGGTTCGTTATATCGAGGGTCTGGGGCACGCATATTCTAATGGATACGGGTATTTGCATGTATGTGCTGTATTAATGTAATGTATTTTTTCTTACTATAAAACAAATGGATTGGTCCCAAGGCTTGTTAAATATCTATTATTTGTTTTTACGTCAATATGCATGTAGTCTGTCCATAGGACGTTTACACTGTTCAATTCGATGTAGTTTAAACTTCTAATGTTTACGTATCATTGTAGGTAGAATTTTGATTAAAAAAGTCTTTAAGGGGATCCTAAAATTGTTTAGTAATTTCGAATATAACAATAAATTTGAGTCATGAAGAACAAAGTTATGCAACTATTCCAAATTCATGAAACGTGAAAAAGTTGCTTTAGTAATGAACTTTTTATTTAACCAATACATTCACATGACAACCATTGGAAAGTTTTTCAATGCATAGAATATTGATTTTTGAGATATTCAAGCTCTTATTTATTCATTTCCTTTTTATTTATTAACGAATGTTTACCCAAGATAGCCTCTTCAGTTCTATTTTTTGGACTATTATCAACGAGGGTCCTGCCTTCCAGTGAAACACCTACAGGGAACCTTGTGTACTCTAGTAATGAAATTTTGACCGCCGAAAGCCTCATTCATTTTTCATTACCATTTACAATATGGTAGAAAGGAAATACTTTGAGTTGCTCAGTGTAAAAAATCATACGAAGTTTACCCTATTTATTCTGATCTATTGGAGTATCTGATGCATTTTATATCTCTACTTTAGATGCTCTAGATCCTTTTATGCTAAGTATCAAAAGCAATAACTACGTAAAATAAAATGAACGTTTTTCACAATAGAATTTTGAGCTCAGCCTCAAATATGCTTATCTTAAAATATCTCTAGATATACAGTGGCAGACCCTGTATGCATTATACTTCAAAACGGATCCATCTATTAACTTCAGTCCTGGTGGAGCACTTTTGCGCAGTGGCCAGGTTCAATTCCTGGTTGAGGTTTTATTGCATGCTCTTGAACAGTAAACAAATTAGATCATTCTATAAGAGGTTTCATAAACTACGAATTACGAGTTGCAAGGAAAATCACGAGTTACGAGTTGGAATTTACGAATTGAAAATTAGAACCACGAGTTTCGAGTTCTGACTTGAAATGAAAAGTACAAGTTAAAAATTAAATTCACGAATTGAAATTAAACGTACGAGTTGAAAGTTAATTTACGAGTTGCAAATTAAAAGTACGAGTTCAAAATTAAATTTACAAGAGAAGTAAAATCACAAGTTGCAAAATCAAAATCACGAGATTGAAAAGCGTATTGCTTGTGTTGTACTCCCGTGTTTTGTAATACATTTTTGCCTGGTTTAGTCATAAAAAAAGCTGCCGCGTTTTGTTAAAAAGGTTGGCTCATATTGTAATCTAGCCTTTATTGTATCTATAATAAACCTTTAAATCAAAGAACGAGAATGTAATATGAATAAGTCAATCATCAGTATGATATTACAAGCTTCTATATACTTTATAAGAATCTGAAGATGAAATTGGACAAAAAATTAAGATTATCCTACTCATCTCGAATTTTTGATTAAAAAAGTTAAGCATATCAGAATTTATTTATTCAATTATCCAACAAGAAATGTGATAATAATCTATATCGGCGTCAATAAAATTTACAAAAACCTTCAATGAATTATGTTTTGTTTATACATTGATAAGCAATTATCGACAAAATGATGTCTTATAAGATTTTGTAAACTGACCGGTGCATATAATTTCATTAAATGAATCACAGCCGTTTAAAAGTATAAAAAAATCAGCAGTCAGCAGGGGATGCCGTCGCTCCTTGTTTTTAGGGTTAATATCTATGCCCGAATTATCATATTTTGACAACAATTATTGTTTGAAGAAAATCATTTTTGTTTTTTTTCTTTGTCCCGTTTGTCAAGTCCTCTTGGCAAACTTCAGTTCAGTTCAACTTTCTCGTAAGAAAAGCTCACTTAAGCAAAATCTGGTATGGGGACGTGATCACCTTTTTCACTTAATGCAGTCCCACACAGGGTCTCAAAATCTGTAAAAACTAGTCCCAGGTAGGGCTTTATTGTGAAATGCCCCGTGTAGGGTATATTTTTCAAGTTTGAATTGACATTAATCGGAAGAACTCGCGATTTTAATTTTCAACTCGTGATTTTAATTTTTCAACTCGTGATTTTATTTTTCAACTCGCAACTTTTGTTTTATAAATCCTCGACATCAATGAACATATAATGACAAGGTGCGTTCGAGTTGAAGAAAGTTCGAGTATAGTGACAACAATATATTTGAGCAAAAAAATTTATTTTCTCTTTATGGCCTTGTTATAACTTTTAACAGGAGCGAAAAGGTTTGTAGGCAGCTGCACCAAACCACGCAATATGATTGAGCCATGGCTGTGCGTAAAGTTCCTTGATATTGGGCCGATGACGGCTGTCTTTGGTTAGAGCAGCGCTCAGAAATTGATGTAAGGCTGTGAAATAAAAAAAATAAGTGTATTTTTTAAACAACGAACAGGAAATAAAGAAGGAAACGTAATAGAGAACTATTGGTGAAAGTTTATCAAAATTGAAAAATGACTTGTTTATGAATATTTTGTCTGAAGAATTTCATCCTAGTTAGATACTTTGTCTTACTTTAGAGTACCGAATAATTTTTTTTTTCCGACCCTCTCTCTCTTTTATTACTTTCAAAGATTTTTACAATAAAATTCAATGCGAGAATGCGTACATATCTGCACAAAATTTATTAAAATCGCATAAAAAAACAAAGAAAAATTGAATTTATTTCAATTATGATTTTATATCATTAGAAAAAACTTGAGCCTGGCCTGAAGTATATGACAGCATTTTGCTCTTCCTTTACTATAATTGTACCAAAAAAGTTTTTGTGTTATTACCCTCCCCCCCCCCCCCTTTTCAAATTTTGTGAAAAGTTTCCACAATGAATTGATAATCCCAAGTTGTAATACCTTCACTGAAGCGTACGTTGCTAACTGGCAATGATTTTCCTACTGGAAATACCACGTTCGTGTTTTCATCGATCTTGAATGGAAAGGAGCCAGACACAAGACAAAATGCAGTTACTCCGAGTGACCATATGTCAGCCTCTGGTCCTGAGTATCTATGAGCAAAAGTAAAGTTCACTTTAAGAAGGAATAGTAAAAAGGTAAAAGGTAAAAGGTATAAGACCAAGCTTGTTTGACTAAAAGATATGACTTTTTTCTGAGATTGCCCTGCTGAACTAACAAGTCTCACAACATTGATAGATGCCAAAGCTGATAGCAGTTCCACTAAGGAATCTTTGCGCCATAATTACTCATCGGCTCGATGAGTATACAAACCCATTTTTCCGATATATTTATTTTTTTAGTCAGTATTTTTATCTCCCTAATAAACATGCCTATAATACGTCAAGTCGTAGTAGCGTGTTATCTTTGCGTTAACTCTATTACACATGGCCATCACGTCAGAAACAAACTTTCTTCCATGAAAATTCTGTCATATAAGGTACTTCTCTTAAGATACTAAATAATATTTCTTTGCCGATGAGTTACGGCCGTTTACGGCTGTTTTATTCCTTGTGATTAATGCGTAGGGGCGCAAACTGCCTGATTTGACTTAAATGAAATAAAACTTCAAAAGACATACTCGTGGTAATTTTGCATTTCTGGATTTATGTTGATCAAACAACCATAGGGGCCGCAAAATTGTTCTTCTTCGGGAGTTTTGATTTTGTCAACCAACCCAAAGTCGATCAATTTTATCTGCAGCCTCTCGTTGATGATAACATTGTCCGCTTTAATGTCGAAATGGGCGCACCCATTATTGTGAAGGTGTTCAACAGCTTGCATTAACTGAAGAAAAAGAATATAATATGTTTCATTAAACGGCTACATGACGGGGCAATATCAGATGTTGACATCTCATAGGATAAAGAATTTTACCTGCAGCATGATGTATTTCATCGTATTCTCGGGAATAAGCCCACCGAGTGCTTTTGCATATTCCATAAGCGTCATGACATGCTCTCCGTGCTTTCTCGTGATCAAAACAACGTGGTTTTCCGTGACGAAGTGTTCAAGGTACTAAAAACAGCAATAAAGTATGATATTTAGTATGTCAACGAATTCTTCAACAAGTCAGCCTTAGATCATGAAGAAATATTATTTTTGGAAGGTCAGACGCATAAAAGGTTACAATGAATGTCACTTACTTCAACAATGTACTTATGTTTGAGTTTCTGAAGCCAAACAACTTCGTCAGGGAATTCATCACCATTATGAGGAATGAGTTTTGCCACGGACTAAAGTAAAATACATTTCATTATCCATTCATGTCTCCCGTCTATTCATTTGACTGTAAGAATTGGTAAAAGTTTCAACTAAATTGATTTAAATAAGCTTTTGTTACTTCTCCTGTCCAAGAAAACGGGTATTTTTTAAGATCACCGCAGCTGCAAAGTAAGGCTTATCAACATCAAGCTTATTCACAGTTCGTCTTTGTTATAAAAGGCAAATGTTTTAGAATAGATTTTTACCTTTTCATTTGTTTTTCTGTTGACAACTTCATATGCCTTTCCAAAGGCTCCACCACCAAGATATTTGAGAATTTGGTACTTTTCTTCAAATGTTTCAACCAACTAAAGTACAAATGTAAGATTTTCAACTTTCTTGCGAATTTAAAACGAATTTATAATAATCTACAAAATTATTTTAACTGCTGCGGCTTCGAGTACAAGGTTTCCAAAGAGACGACATACAAAAGACAATACAAATCATATAAATGCAATGCAATGACTTCAGATGCAACGGACGCTGTTTCTATTCTAGCTGCTGACGGCTAGGGATTAAAAATCTTTCATATTTTTGGTCTTTTTGCAAACAAAGTAAAGATAGTAGAAGAAATATGAATGAAAGAAGTCATTTATCTTGTTTGTCAGCAGTTGGTGTTTTTTATACGTTTATGGTCTGAAATTCGTTAAAGAAACGCGTTTCAAAATGTTTACGAGCAAACGATATTGACGCAGCGAAGAATTGTGTGACAAATTTTGACTAGCTTTGGTAAATAAAGTCGATGGGTTTTCATGATCGAAGAACTTAACAACATGACGTTAACCTACGTTAACCAAAGTGGAGAATCTCCTGGCGTCAAGAAAAGATCGCATAGACTTTTATCAGTAATTTAATCACTAATATGAAGATTATGCTTCAGAGACTTTTCCAGATTTTTTTTTTTTTTTTTTGCTACATTACATACACATACGTTCAATATTTCCTCTGAACCATTGTGAAGTTAATGGACGCATGGAATAAACCATCGTTTATTATTGTTATTGTTATTTTATTAAAATTTCGCCAAATGCAAAGATGTTTGATCTTGCCTATCAAATTAAAGTAACAGAAAGAGTAGAAAAGAAATACGTTGAACTTACTGTACTTCCCAAAATCAGCTTTTCATATTCGTCGAATTTATCTGCTAAGTGCGCGTTTAAGCACTTATTCTCTCTTAATCGTTTGCTAAGCATCTTGCGTGCGTACACTACTAGCTCGGAATCAAAAATGATGAAAATCTAACGCGACGTCGCACTCTATATGCTAACGTTTTTTATATTTGACGTCACATAAATGTTCACTTTGTTTATAAGTTTCCTGGCAACGTCAAGAAAACTTAAAATGGCCATTCCTGAAGTGATTTGGAACGTCGCGGATTTATCTCACCTTAGATTTTTCTATTTGCTTGCCAACCGAAAATAGGCGCAAATAGCTGCAAGTCAAATATTAGACTATCCCGTAGTCTAAGTTAAAGGGACTCTAAGTTTAAGAGAATTCGCGGTGGTAATTGCGCACAGCAGCGGACGGCACCAGGAAAGGAGGAAAAAACGTGTATTTTTCCTTTCCTCTGTAAAAATTCCCGTTCCCGGGCGACAAACCTATTTTCTCCCACGCTACAGACCTGTTTTTACCCACACACTAACGGCTTTTTCTTAAATGGACCAAGAAATAGTCCAGTCAAGTATATGCACAGAAAGAGAAAATTCTTAAACCCGTGCTCTGCTACTGACTTTGTTTACCAGCAGACGTTCAGTTTTGGGCTCATAAATGAATGAAAACTCAATGTATGTTGACTTCTTATATAGAAAGGGATGTAAAAGTTGTCAATTTTTATCAGCACAAAGAAACCACCCAATACTGCAAATACACCTATTTTAATGGGAGAATTAGATACTGTACGAGTAAAGGTCTGAAGTTTTTGTATCGAAATCTTTATCTTAAACTCACGGCTTTCTCTGTATTTTGATCTACCCGGCTTAACCCTTTCGTTACCAGTCGTCCGCAAGGCATGTAATAAATATGAAAATGTTTAAAGGCGTATATCTTTTTACTTAAACATTTCTAAACATTAGGATACGGTTTTTTTTAAGGTATGTTTAATTCTGAGTGAATTTATTTTTATTTTAAAGCCGCTCTACCTTTTGCGATGTTTCGTAAGGCGAGACAAGACCCAAAATTTTATGAAATAATTTTTTCTTTTAAATATACTATTTTCTAGGTAATGAAAGGGTTAAGGTCTAAAACTTCACTGAACGCTCTTTTTCCCACGCTTGAGAAAATATGAGATATAAAGGGACGAAATTCACCTAATAATTAAGGTGCTTAAAAGATTTTTTTTTGTCTGGGAAACTAACCCGACCAGGTAAGGGGGTAAAAGATTTTTAAGTGGTACACTGCGAAAAGCAAATGCAATTTTGAGAATATTTTTTTGCGCTTGAAAGCAAAGCTTAGTGTCTATTCTTTAAAAAGTCAAAATGATTTCTAGATTTCTACACAAGAAAAACACTCATACAACAAGCATTAGGAAAGGCGGGCTACCAATCCCTATTCGTTTCAAGGATTCTGAAAGAAATGTAGATTTAGTGACTTAAAATGTCTTAAAATGAGTTTAAGGGTTTGTATTTTCTAATACCATACCTTTTCAATATCAACTGTCACGTAATGGGATCGTAACTTATGTACAAAGTTTTTGAAATTATGTCAAAAAAATCGCGTGTTCGATGATCTCGGACAGAGTAAGCAAATTGTTCGCAATAGATTGCAAATAGTTCGTTTGCAGAACAGAAGCTTCCAACGAGCCTAAAATACAAAATATTTGTTCTTTTTTCCAGGAAGGTCACTTTGTCAAAGAATCTAGCCAAAGCCAAATGATCCTTGAACACCTCGAAAAATCTAGGAAACTAACAGTTTCCTCCAAAAAAGTAAAAACCAAAGAGCTCAAAACACAAAATATATGTTCTCTTTATCCAGAAAATCTAAAATATATCTAGCAGGCATCAAATCTTCTCAAAACAGGTCGCATTCTCCAGGAAACACAAAATATCCGGTTGTTTTTTTCAGGAAAGCCAAAATAGATCTAGCAGGCATCAAATGCTTTTTAGAACATATCCATATTTTCTAGGAAGCTGAAATTTTCAGCCGAACAAATCAAATTTTCCAGCAAGGCAGTTTTTGACATATTCCCCGAACACCAAGTAAATTTCTAGAAAAAACATGCCTTCCGATTAGATATTTTGCAAAAATGCTTCTTTAGCTACTTTTGACAGAAATCCTGAAAATCCTGAAAAGTCCTTGAAAGCAAAGTCACTCTAAAGAAAACCCTTGAAAATACTCCTGGGAAATTCAGAATCAGATAATAAAGTATTGGATAAAAAATTGAATAAAGTCCTACAAAAAGTTAAAAAAAGCATTTGAAAAGTCTAGATACCCTTAGATACTATTATTTGGTTTCAAGTTAGTTTGATCGCAGACCTTAACGGATCTTAGCTTTGCGTGTGGTGAGGTCTGCGATCAGACTAGTTTTGAGTCTACTTAGACTTCAGAATAGTCCAAGGATAAGCACTTAGTTTAATCGGAAACCTCTTTATGTGCAAATTGATTTTCAGTTGATTACTCTTATGTGCCAAATAAACGCCCCCGCCCCCTGCTCGTTAAAATTTACGAGTTGCACATTAAAATCACGAGTTACTAATTGGAATTTACGAGTTGAAAATTAGAATAACGCGTTGCGAGTTCCGACCTAAAATGAATGGAGCTTCTAAGTTATATGTTCATCATCAAATTACTTGGCCAATCAAATTTAATTTTCAACTCGTGATTTTGGTTTTTAACTCGTGATTTTAATGTTTTAACTCGTGATTTTAATTTTCAACTCGTGATTTTAATTTTCAGCTCGTGATTTTAATTTTCAACTCGTGATTTTAATTTCAACTCGTAACTCGTAACAGGTAACTCGCAATTCGTGTTTTATAAATCCTCTTCTATAATCTAATTTCATATTCCTGATCTAACTTGACAACTGTAAGTTCGTTAAAATCATTCGCAACGGTAGTTTCAACCGGAAAGGAAGAAAACGGTTCTTTATTCTTCCCTATGTATAATTCCCGTTCCCGCACGGCAACGGGTCTCACCCACGCGCTTACGGGCCTTTTTGAAACGGACTATGAAATAGTCTATATACGGATCTGTATTTTTTTTGAAAGTAGTTTTACAATGTCTGTTTTACAAAAATTTTCTTTCCTCGGAAACCAAATTTCAGAACGTTATTATGAAATTCGGTAATTTTGAATTAATTTAGCAATGAATCCCCTGGAAAATTACTATTTTTCACTATTCGAATTTCATCATCATTTTGTCCAGTTATAAGGAATGACTAAGAACAAGAATCACAAAAATGCGATTATAAATTTCCCCGCTAATCCTTAACCCTATTTTTTGGAACTTCTCAGAGATGGGGGTATACGAGCGATATCTCAAGATTGCAATAAGGTATTTTGAATCTGTTTAAATTTCTATAAAGATTAGAGAAGGAGCTTTCGTAGGTAAATCATCAAATTTACATATGAAAATCATTTCCTGAGGAAGTACAGCGCGCTAAAAACAACAATAACTTTTCAAAATATCTGACGCGCAATCACGGAATTATGACGTCATCATAAATTTTACTTAAGTAAAATTTTTCATCTTGTTATTGTTATGAAAAACACTTTGTGCAAGTTTCATGATAAAATAATGTTACAACAAAATGTATTGCATCTTTACCCCTAGTATTCTCATTTAATACAATAATAACCGGTTGGCGTGTGCTTTATCGGAAAATAATGAGGTCTGAGTGACGCCCGAAGGGCGTTTAATTGGCACTTGATCACATTTTAATAAGGGTGTTGACTAGAATGCCCTTTTATGAGATCACTCTTGGCAAAGTTTGCACGTGTATGTGTACTTAGACTAACAATTCCAATAGTTGATTTTGAAAGGCACACATTGGTGATGAAATTTCAAATTGGTTGAGTGAAAAATAGTAATTTTCCAGGGGATTAATTGCTAAATTAATTCAAAATTTATTTAGTAATATGCACATATATTTGTGTTTTCTCTTTGATTACTTCAACTTCAACCGGATATGCCGCTTCAAGTTTGTTTACATTTTAAGCTACCATTTTTGTTTCCAGGAAAAACAATCCTTTACCGGGCTGTAAAGTCCTGTCGGAAGGTTGTTTAAACCAATCAGAATGCCTTATTTTCCGTATTGTTCCGACAATTTGCGCAAAAGTTAACATAAATAAGTTGAGCATAATTACTTGTTAACATGTTAGATACGTTTATTGACAAGGTCTAAAAATCCTAATCTTCATTATTTTCAGAGAAACACTTTATAGCGTGTTTAAACAGTGTGTATCAAAAAAGTTTATCCGAGGTTATTGAACGCATTTTTGTTGTTAAAGATTTGTTAACATTTTGCGATTCTTATATCAGAAAAAAAGGTCTTTTTGAGATCTATCCGAATATGTAATTCTTTAAAAAAAAAACTTTTTCCAGGTAAGTTATAGAAGGAAACAATTTTTATTTCTCTCATTATTTTCTTAAAGATCAATTAAAGTTTTTCACAAGATAATTGCTGAGAGAGTAAAGCACACCAGAGGTATATTTAAGAAATTTAAAGGATCTTAATTATCAAAACAAAGCCAATTAAAGTCATTAAAACTCAACTTAATTGATCTTTAAGAATTTAATGAGGGTAAAACTTTTTTTCTCTATAACTTATCTGTAAAAAATATTTTTGAGACAAAAAATATATACAGTGTGTCCCAAAAAAAAGAGGTTCAACTTTTTTAACACATATTTTTCTTTAAATTGTTTTCATATTTATGCGGTTTTCATATCATTCGAAAGGGCTTTTTCTCCTCTTTCCGAAAATATATTTTTTATCTTAAAATTGTAAATATATTTTGAGATATTAATATTTGTTTCTTTGACACACTCGTTAATTCAATAACGATCAATTAAGAAAGTTGTTAATGGGCAGTTAGTTTTTTGTCATGTTTTAATCTTGTAGTGATGTACTGAAGATCACCAATTTTTTTACAAACACGAAATTAATGTTTAACGTGTGTATTCACGTTTATAAATAAGTTACAAAATGTAAATTAAGCTTTATCAAAAGGCCTTTTGTTTTGTAAAAAAAATAAAATGAGATCTGTTTCCTTGAGTTATTAACTTGTATTTAAATTCTTTGTAACACAGTTTTTATTGATAATTACCTATCTAATGAGAAGTTTTCATGATATTATTCAGCATATCTTATTTGGTGTTTTCATTTTCCTAATGAAATTTATATCTTTAAAAAGAGGAGAAAAAGCTCTTTCGAATGATACGAAAATCCCATAAATATGAAAACCACATAAAGAAAATTATATGTTTAAAAAGTCGAACCTCTTTTTTTTGGGACACACGGTATATATATTTGGATAGATTACTAGCATCGCAATAAATATTTAGTGAATAAACGACGTTTAATAACCTTGGATAAACTTTTTAACACACACTGTATTTGCCAAAAACGCGTAGAAGGTGTAAAAAAACAAAAGACATTTTTATGTTCATATTAAATTTTGCGTGATTGCCATTTCTGAAATATTCATTACCATAAAACTTGACGTTTTAAGTGCAAATAGATATCGAGTTATCAAGAACTTAATATCTATGACGTCACCATCGAAAGTGACGTCACAAACCAGTTTTTCGCTAATATTTTAAGTTAGGCATAACTTTTCATCATGATACAACCTAGACAATTATCAATGAAGTATTACCTTTATTTTAAGGTATATATCGACTTTTGGTAAAAAACAGTTACGGTTAATTTTTGGAAGTCGCCTAAGCTTAATTTAAACTCTCGTTTTAATTCTTCATTTTCCATGAAAATCTAATAAAAAAGGGCTTTACGCTGATATAATATTTATGAGTATATAATTGAGATTTACTTTAAATACAGCAATAATTTTTCTTGTTGCCACTTTTTTAAAACACACAGTAGCTGCCTGATTACAAGTCGTTAAATTAAGAAATTCCAGTCGATACAAAAGAAAAAAAACTTGCCACGATACGGTGTGTTGACAAAAAAGCGGGCCCCGAATTTCAAACGTATATAAGTTTTAGTCAAAAAAAGTTCGTTAAATAATTTTTATATCAGTAGATAGATTTTAAAATTTTCTAACTATTACAATGAATGTTTTAAAGATTATTTACAAAATATTTTTAGAGATATTTCAGATTTTATCATGAAACTTCGCAATTAAAAAAAACCTCAACCGAGTAACTCGGCCGACATCCAATATCCATCTTTTGACTTTATTTAGAGGGGTGAAAAAGATAAATCATCTTGATCTCATAGGCCTCCATGATCTCATTAATGGATCTAATTTACACTTGCTACTTGTCTTTGTGTCTTACGCGTATATGTTTGCGCGTTAACATTTTACCCAATATTGTTACACAAAAAGGAAAAAAAGTTCTTTCCTAGTCTCTCAGGTACTTAAATATATAATTTTTAACAACGGCAGTCTTCAGTTTTTAATGGTTAAGTATATACAGTATTAACCCTTTGACTACGCTGTGTTTTTTAAAAAGTGAAAAATGTGCAAGGTTTTTTTTACAACTTTTAAACTTTCAACTTGAATTTCTAAACACTAGAATGGGATAAACTGGTTAAGTTTGGTATCAAATGAAAGCTCTTGTTATGTTCTTTAAGCGAGTTATTTGGGCCAATTCTGAATAGTTTAAAAGTTATGGGCTTCCAAAGACATAGTGGTATTTTGGACGCTTATTGGCGTCATTCGGCGTCTAAGGGTTAAGGGAAAGTAGTGAAAACTAAAAAACTGTTCAAACCAGTTCATTTCGGTGGAATGAAGTAAGAACAGTAAAAAAGTGGAAAAAATTGCATTTTGAAGATTCAAAAATTTCTCATTAACAAAGTAATCTTGATAAAATGTATCTGTGTCTGGGTCGTTTAAAGCATAATTTTTTGATAGAGACATGCTATGCGTTTCATTTATGTGCTGCATATTACCTTAGTTTCAATGAAAATTCAAACTTAGTTAAAATAAGAGATTGAAAAATATTAATGTATGTATAACCAGATGCATTATCAATCGAATTATTAATGTACCTTCCATACTTAGAGTACCGAATAACCAACCCCCCCCCCCCCCCTATTATTATTATTAATTTC